>CAUYPK010139612.1:0-20077 GCA_963574355.1 Loris lydekkerianus
CATGCCACGGTGACTGGGAAAATGCCAGGAAGGCTATGTTGATTATTGGGATGAAAATGTGTCAAATGGTTTATGAAGCTAGTATATGATGCCCCATGATCATATCAATGTACACAGCTATGATTTAATAAAAAAAAAAAAGAATTTGTTTGAAATAAAATCAATAATGCTGATATTGAGAAACTCTGCAACAGAGATTTTTATTTTTCAATGAACTTTTCCAATGTTAACATACAAAAAGAGACAAAAGAATTAGTTTTTATAGATGTCAGTATATATTTACAGTTACAAAATAACAATGTTTACTGTATGGGCTTATTTCTGATGTTTCTGAGAAATAACTACACTTCTGTTGGATAAATTTCCAGTCTATATACGATCCAGGATACTTTGTTCCTTCTATAGTGCGACTTTGTGCTAATTTTCAATTGTAAAATATAAGAAGACAACAACAAAGGATGTTTTTAAGTCTTTCTCTGGGAAAAGGGATAAAATAGTAGAAATTATCAATCATTAAGCATAGAAATTTATCCACATATTGAGTATGCATGTCTTGACTTTATTTACAGGGAAACAATCTTTAAGACACACTTGATAGAAGGTAGTCCCTATGTAATCTGCTTTTTCTTTCTCCCCTGGCTATTTAAAAGCTCTCAAACAAATTTAACACTATCCTCAGGGAGGTGCTAGATTTCTTATGGTATATCCCATTATGTCTTCTTGACTCTCCATTCTGTTTTATTATCTATCATATGTATGTCCATAATATCTATCTAGTTTTAACTTATAAATCCCTTTAAGTATTTTTAGGGATCTTTGGATTAACATTTTTTAACTTTATTAAGTTTTCAATTTTTTTTTTCCCCAAGTGGCTACATCATTTTCACAAAATGGTGATTGGTTTAAAGGTTTTAAGAAATAAGAACCTAACTGTCCTTACTTTCCAAGATTTTATAAGTTGATGTGCAAATAAAGAAATATATACTAATAACTATTTAAGAAGGCAGAAAAAATTAGAGGAGATAGGAAGAGACTTGATGTTCAAAGTACAGCAGACACTCATCTTTGGGAAGTAGAGGGGTATGAAGGCTTTGGAATAATGACAGCTGCTGAAATGTACATTTTTAACATGTGAAGAATTCAGATGAAGAAAAGATTTCAAGAGAATGGCATGAAGGGAGATGTTGAAAAAGAAATAATGGTTAAGTTGGGTTACAATATGTGCTTTTGGTAGACACAATTGATAGGTTGGTCAACAGTTCTGGTTAGGTCATGACTGTGTCATCCAATTCTGGCCAGTGGAAGTTTGGGGGCCATCATGGGTGGGTTTAATGCTTCCCTGAAGGTTTTTTCTCCTTATTAAATGTAACTGCATTAGAGCCAAATAAGGTCATGTCTCCTGGATGAGGTTATGCTTTAAGAACTTGAGTAGGAGGACGCAATTAAATTGTAGTAAATTGGGTTATGCTGCTGAGTACTAATTATAAGCTCCTGAAAATGGGTTTTAAAGAAGACAGGCGAGACACTGGAAAGAGAAAAAGATGTAAGTGTTGCTATAAGACCATACCAATTTGGCATTATTTCCAATGTTAGAAATATTTCCAAATTGGCAGAGGAAAAGAGTATCACATATTGGTATTTATTTATGTATTTGTAAATAATCGAGAAATACTAGCCAATTCGGTATAATTAATACTTATATACTGTCCTCTACAGCTAATGTACAACTTCTGTAAGACTTTATTATCCAGGATACACTGTCCACTCTTTAATGTAATCTAAACCACTAAAACTAAATCATTCATAAGCAACATATTTTTTTAAGGTCCTCATTTTTTAAATTTTAGCATATTAACCAATTCAGGTTTTGGTTATAGTCAAAGTTATAAGTGTGCCCCAACCTGAATTGTGTGCCCTGTACCTGTTAGTGTGAATCTACCCTTTCTTCCTGCCAATTCCCCCCACACACATACACCTGCTTTCTTACCATTGGGTTCTAATACCAAATGTGAACACAGGTGTTCATCAATTAGTTCCAGTTTAACATTGAGTACATGAGGTATTTGTTTTTCCAATCTTGTGAAACTTTACTTAGACAAATGCTCTCCAGTTTCATCCAGGTTGTATTAAAAGATGTTAGTTTACCATTTTTTTGTGGCTGAGTAGTACTTCAAATAGTACATATACCACATTTTCTCAATCCACTCATGTATTGATTGGCACTTGGGTTTATTCCACATCTTTACAATTGTGAATAAAGCTGGTTGGGAACTTTTATCACTGGAAGATTTTTGATTGCTGCTTCAATATCATTACTTGATATTGGTCTGTTTAGGAGTTCTATTTTTTCCTGACTAAATCTAGGGAGGTGGAGTGTTTCCAGGAATTTGTCCATATCCTCAATGTTTTCCTGTTTATGTACATAGAGATTTGTATGTATTCAGAGATGATGTTTCAGTAGTATCTGTTATAATATGTCCTTTTTCATTTCTGATTGAGGTTATTGGGGTCCTTTCTGTTGTTTCTAGTTAACCTGGAAGAGGTCTTTTTTTTTTTTTTTTTTTTTTAAATCTTGTCAAAGAACTAACTTTTGTTTCATTAATCTTCTGTATAACTCTTTTGTTATCTATTTCATTTAGTTCTGCTCTGACATTAGTAGTTTCTTTTATTCTGCTAGGATTGGGATTGGTTTGCTCTTCCTTTTCTAATTTCTTGAGATTATTCATTAAATTGTTAATTCGAGATATTTATGGGGTTTTTTGATGTAGACATTGAAGGCCCTGAATTTTTCTCTTAGTACTGCTTTAATGAATGCCACAGATTTTGATAACATGTGTCCCCTTGTGATTTAGTTCAAAGAATCTTATGATTTCTAACCTTAATTTCCTTGACCCAATAACCATTCAGCAGTAGGTTGTTTAATTTCCATGACTTTGTGTACAATTGTTTCTGTTGGTGTTAATTTCTATTTTTATTATACTGTGGTCTGAGGAGATAAATGGTACAATTTCTAATTTTTTGCATTTGTTGAGATATATTTTGCATCCTAATATGTGATCAGTCTTGGAGAATTTTCCATGTGCTGATGAGAAGAATTTACATTCAGTAGTTTTTCAGTAGAATGTTCTGTAAATGTCTGTTTGGCCCATTTGCTTTACAGTCTTGTTTAATTCCCATGTTTCTTTATTTTCTGCTTGGAGAATTTGTCCAGTTCTGTCAGTAGGGTGTTGTAGTCCCCAACTATTATAATGTTGCTTATCATTTTGTTTAGATCTAATAGGGTCTACTTTATAAATCTGGGTGTATTTTCTGTTAAGTGCTTAAATAATTAGAACTATTATGAATTTTGTTAAATCTTTCCCTTCACTATCATATAATGACCACCTTTGTGTTTCTTTATTATTGTTGCTTTGAAGTCAATGTCATCTGATATGACAATGACTACATCAGTTTTGTTTTGGTTTGTATTACATGAAATACTGTTTTCCATCCCTTTACCTGGAGTCTGAATGTGTCCTTACAAATTAGATATGGTTCTGGTAGACAACAGATACTTGGCTTACATTGTTTTATCCATTCAGCCAGTGTATATCTTTTTAGTGGAGATTTCAAGCCCTTCACATTTAATGACAGAATTGATTAGTGAGATGGATTTCTGTTCATCTTATTAGTAGACTGCACTGCTTTGTTTTATCTCTAGACACCTTGTGGTATCTAAGTTCTGAACTTTAGCTTTTGGATGGTTTTAGACTGGTGGGTGTCTATTGTTCTAATCAGTGTCTAATGCAGATCTGGATGCTTCCTGCAGGGCAGGGCAGGTCTTGACAAATTCCCTCAGCATTTGCTTTTCTGAGAAAGTCCTTATTTCTCCCTCATATAATAAACTTGGTTTTTCAGGATACAACATTCTAGGTTGGCCATTATTCTGTTCGAAAAAAACAAAATAGGGCCCCAGTCCCTCCTGGCTTTTAAGGTCTCAGTTGAGAAGTTTGCATTTAGTCTGATGAGTTTTCCTTTGTAAGTTGACTGATATTTTCACATTATGGCTCATAGGAATTCCGCTTCTATGATAACTTTGGCTAGTCTGATGACTATATATAGGTGATTGCCTCTTGGTGATGAATCTCCCATGTGTCTGTTTTTCTTCTAGTACCTGAATGTCCAGATTTCTAGCAATATCTGAGAAATTTTCATCAAGCATTACCTCACCTAGGTTTTCCAGCTCTTGTGTATTTTCTTCTTAACGCTTGGGGATGACTGTGTTTCTTATGTTAAGCCTCTTTATATAGTCCCATGTTTCTTATAGGCTTTGTTTGTTCCTCTTATTTCTCTGTTCTCTCTCTTTGACTAACTTGTTTAATTCAAAAGTATTGTCTTCTAACTCTGAGATACTTTCTTCTTCCCCATCTAACCTATTCTTAAGGCTTTCCAACACTGTATTTTGTTTTCCTTTAATGAATTTTGCATTTCCAGAAGTTTTGCTTGAGTTTTTAAAATGATTTTATTTTTAAATTAATTTTCTGTACTATTTTTGTGGCTTCTTTGTGTTGGGTTTCTATTTTCTCTTGTATTTCATTGAGCTCCCTTACAATCCAACTTCAAAACTTTTTTTTCTGAGACAGTGTCTCACTTTGTCACTCTTGATATAGTGCTGTAGTGTCATAGGTCATAACAACCTCACACTCCTGGGCTTAAGCGATTCTCTTGCCTCAACCTCCCAGGTAGCTTGGACTATAGGTGGCCACCACAACATCCAGCTATTTTTAGAAATGAGGTCCCACTCTAGTTCAGGCTGATCTCCAACCTATGAGCTCAATCTGTCTGCTTTGGCCTCTTACGTGCTGGGATTACAGGTGTGAGCCACTGTACCAGGCCAAATTCGAAATTCTTTATCATTCCTTTTAATATTCTCATTTTGGTTAGTATACTGAGTTATCATTTTCATTTGGGGGTGTGTTTTCTCTCTGATTTTTCATGTTTTGGGAGTTCTTTCACTGATTTTTTTTCTCATCTTATCCAGAGAAGCTATTGCTTCTTATTTTTGGATTTTCTTTTTTTTTATTTAATGCCACGCCCAGTTCAATCTCTGAGACATTATGGATGCTTGTGGAATGAGACTCAGCCACACCCTGTATGATTGAATGAGTACATCTGTTAAGGGCATGTAAATTGACCTCCCTGTGTAGGTGGTGTTTGCTGGAAGTAACAATCTATGATGTTGTTTATGAATCCAGAGACCAACTCCAGTTCTTCAGGAGAAGCACTGGATTGTCCCAGGTGATGGGTAGATCCTAGAACTAAGGTGAGTCCTAATTTACTGCCAGGATAGAGGTGGGAGGAGCTGTCTGTGGGATGGATTGGGTGACCTACCCTCAGACTCCACTAAAGCTGGCAAGGTATCTGTTTCAGCAGAGATCAAGGGGCTGCTTTCGTCTTCTAAGAAAGGCCACCAGGGTAGGGCTAAAGTGGCCTCACCCAACCAGAAAGTCTGCTTTTCAGGGCAGGGAGGCTGTCTGATATTTGCAGTCTGGAAGGCTGGAGGAGGCCTTTCTGCTCTCCACCCCTCCACTGCTCTGCAGTTTCCCCAGTGGTCCACCCAGCTCCCTACCAATTGTGCTGCTGTTTGGAGGTTCCCTGCCCAAGATCCTGGCCACAGCTGAGAGCCAAGTCCTCCTTTGGAAGCAGGGGTGCCTCACAGCAAGCTTCAGCCAGGACCCCCACTGCATTATTTCCCCATTTTCCCCCTCCCAAGATTAATTCAGAAATCCCTCTCTTGCCTCCAAGCAATATGATTTGGACCTGGGGGTATAGGATCTGGCCTATTTTCCTGTTCCTGGGTCCCTGAAGATCAATCCCTTACAATGCCAGGAAGAAGCACACTGGTCCCTAGGCGTCCATGGGATGCCCAAGCTGGTTCGACACACTTCTGTCTCAGGAATGCCCTTCTTTGATTGGGTTGCTCCCTGCTGGGGGGCAGGGAGCTCACACTCTGAGCACCCCTTAGTCCACTGAAGGACCCTTAGAGCAGTGGTTCTCAACCTGTGCATCGCAACCCCTTTGGGGGTCAAACGACCCTTTCACAGGGGTCACCTAAATACATCCTGCATATTAGATATTTACATTATGATTTATAACACTAGCAAAATTACAGTTATGAAGTAACAATGAAAATAACTTTATGGATGGGGGTCACTACAACATGAGGAACTGTATTAAAGGGTCACAGCATTAGGAAGGTTGAGAACCACTGCTTTAGAGGAAATGTCTGAGCCCCACTCTCTGTGGAAGCAACTAGTGAGGCAGCTGCACCAACATAAAGGAAAAGCAGATCCTGTGAGCCTCAGGTCAATCCAGTCAATCTCGACATTGTTAGGCAGGGCAGGGGAAGGTAAGGAAGAGAATCTGAGTAGAGGGAAGCCAGCACTCTGGTCATCTCTGTCCCTTCTCCAGTAGGCAGCACACCCAGAATGTTCAGGCTCACACAGATCCCCTAGCACCCACTGATCCCCTGTTACTCCCTCAGTCTGGTCCAGAGTTGGGAAATGTTTGTGAGGAAATGAGTGAGATAAAAACTTAGAGGCTGAAGCCCCTTGTGTAGGAGGAAGGTAGAGGGTGGCTTCAGAAGCAACATGATGCTTGTCCTCTCACTAGGCCTGCAGTGATGAGAAGTAGGTTGAGGGTGCCAACAGTGTGGTGCTTTTATCTCAAAAGATCCCAATTCACTGGTGGCAGCAGTTTGGGGGCTTGTGATGGTAGAAGGGTTCTGCAGCAGCTCAGAGCCCACTGACTGCCAGAGATGTGGGGAGAGAGGAATGAACCACTCCCCCTTGCCCTCTCAATGGACTCCAAGCTTCTCTATATCCTGCCCTTTCTTGTTCTGCCCCATAATTTCTTCCCATGGCATCACTGAGAGATTTTGGCACTTTTCCCTGAAATTATACATGATGTATGTTTGTTTGTTTATTCTTTTTCATCTAAAGCTTTTCTTCTTTAAGAGATAATCTGACAGCTGGTGTTTCTGGTCCATCCTGTCCATACTCTCCCTTCTCCTTTTTTCTTAATCAAAACATTGGTGTAACATCTACAAATGGGAAAACACCCATAGTCCTTAATCAGATTGGAGAATAGCTAATGTTTGTCATTGACAAAATTAAAAATTCATTGTTTTGTTTAGTAGCGTGAGATAGTGTTATCACATTCTTTATTGAATGACACACAATCTTTTGTAGAAGAGTTTTGCTAAATGCACACCAGAATGTTGTTAATTGGGGCATGCAAATTTGTTCTGCAACTAAGAAGAAGAGGAGGGTTTAGAAGCTATTTTAATATGGTAGTACATTTATGTTTAAAGTATAATAATATTCATGTCATTATCATGTATTATTCATATGCAGTGTTTGAAGTGAAGGCCTTTCCAAATATATTAAGAAACTCGTATTCACAATAATGTAATTAATTCCCAAACCCTCCCTTCCTCTGGTTTTAGCAAAGTGTGAATCTTCTGGCAGAATTATATCACGGTTCTAAAGTAGGACCTCATGGGCCAGATCCAGCCAGCAATGTGCTGTATTTTTTTTTTTTTTTTTTTTTTTTTGGCCCACATGGTGTATAATTTTTTTTAAATTATTTTCCAGAATGTAAAAATAGATAGTTATTACACAAAAATCCAGATTTTCAGTCCTTTATGCCAGAAAAATCAGAAGAGCTGGCAACAGTGAGTCTACACTTATATATCACAACAGTTTGCTATAGCTGGGTAGACTTGTGGGTGGAGCTAAGGCCCACTGATTCCATGCAGCCTTCCCTGCACATGACTTGTCTTCCATTGGTATCCTGGCACAGGAAACATTTACAGATGTGCCCATGACTTCCTTCCACAAAACCTAGCTCAACTGGGTAGTCTGGGCTTCAGCTCTGGTTTGGCATGAATAAGAAAATACTGGCTGCAACTAGAATGCTAATTCTATAGTGGGATGAATGGGGAGGCCAATCTCAACCATTGGGAGTTCACTGGTTATTTATATACATAAACCATCTTGTAGAAAAAGTCTTCAATCTTGCTTGAAAAGATGTTTTTCACCCCTACTAAAGAAGTTGGTTTCTTTAAAAGCATAGTTTTCATAAACTGATTTTTTTTTTTTTCTATCATAAGCCTATTTTATCTACACTCTACTAAGGAAAATGGTATACTATATATTATGAATTATTTTTAAAGATCTACTTTGTAGTTAAGATTCAAGTCAGGTATTTTACAACAAATTTTATTTGAATGTTTTTTAAATGTTCAAAGTTAAGTATTTGCTTTTACTTAAAAGCAAAACTACAAATCATTTACTAATGGCTAACATTTGTTGAATGATCACCAGTGATAATAAATTGTGCTGATTGCTTTATATATATTATCTCATTTAACTACACATAAACTATACGGTGTTTGTGCAACTGTAATCTCAGTTTTACACTTAGAGAATAAATAACTTACCTAATGTTGCTTTTTTCAAATTTTAAAATATTTAATTGACCAAGATTACATATATTTGCTTATTTGATGTGTGTGCGCATGTGTGCACAAACCTTGTGTATCAGTCATGTTCTTCAGTGGTGAGAAAGGAAGGTGGGAAGGAAGAAGGAGAGAAGACCAGATTGTCAACAGAATAGGTTCTATCTAGGTACACACAGATTTTAATACAAATTTTGATTCTGAAATTTTTGATGCAGTTGTAAATGTGTACCTTTGTGAGCATGAAAAAGTGTGTGTACAGTAGTCATGATGTCAAATCATTTTCTTACTGTTAAATTTGGCCAAATAGTTTAAAATTACTGTACTATGACATATTGTTTCCTCCTACTAGAGCTTGTAATATTTAATAAAGTTTTGTTAATATTTAGGTATGACTAAATGTTAGATTTAAATATATTTTAAAATATGTATCATGTTTCCTTAGCATTACAGTGCAAAAAATGTATCATGATTTTACAAATCACAAATAACAGGCATATCCTGGACTTTCAGGCATTATGAATCTTTTGAAAAGGTGAATTTTATTGGAATACAATCAAATGTGCTGCAGAATGCAAATAGCAAGGCCAGAGACAAGACATTTTAAAGAACAAGTGCAATATATGTTTCTTCAGTGCCTTTTCTTTAACTATTTGGTCTATTTTATCTTAAATACCTTATTTCTTTCTAAAGATACAAAGTGGACATGTTAATTAATCAGATGACATTATATTATTTGTTTTGTAGTTGCAGCTTAATCAGTAACTAATCTATGCCTTGAAAAAGCTGTTAAATCCTAAATTTGTTTCTGCTGGAGAAAAACATCAGAGGCTGAAACAACTGACAGCAATTTCATCTATAGACTTTTTCTCTGCAGATAGGCTGAGGTGTGCGCAGTAGGAGAGACTTTAGACCCCCACCATCTCCATGAGCTCCTCCTAAAGTCAATCTGATATAAATATTGAAAGCTGAGTTTTAATCTAACATGAGTCTTCTGAGGGAGCTTCTCAGCCTGCCTACACAGAAAAACAGAGCTGCTGCTTAGCTACACCACACGGAGTCTACTGAGAACACAGACATTATACAGAGACATTTAAGGAAGATCAGCAACATCTTAGGGAGGAGTGATAATTATGAAGTCTCAGCTAAGCATCAATCTTGGCCCCTTACTGGCAGTCTCTTCACTTTGGTCCATAACGTGAATGCGTTTATTTTTAAGTAAAATTAAAATTTCCTAGTCGTTGACAGAAACTTCAATTGTCTTCCTGGTTCATATAGTCTGTAATTTTTTTTAATTAAATAGCAATTATGTAATAATATTTAACATAAATATAATTGACATAGATTATATATATACATATATATATGTGTGTATGTGTGTGTGTGTGTGTGTGTGTGTGTGTGTGTGTGTATTTTGTAGGCTATCACTAATTTGGTGTGTGCTTCTCATCACAATCTGCCCTGTCTTATTTAACTCACTCCCAACGTGTTGATGTCTTTCTCTGGTTTTACTCTCCACTTTTCTTTCTCTTCCCAGAACATACTGAGCTCATCACCCCCAGGGCTCTTGCTTGTATTCTCTTTGTGCAGAATAGTATGCTTCCAGATGTTCACAGTGCTAGTGTGAATCAGTACCATTACTTGTAAACAGAAGACGCATTTGGAAAATTCCAACTAACATCTCTTGTAACTCAGAAATGTCAAACCCAGGTACGCACATGCCTACAGAAAACCATTACACACATGTATCAGGTTCAAGTATGATCAAAAATGATCAGAGTTGTGTTAACTGTAGTGGCATTCAAACAGAAAAACAAGCAACCAGGATGTCAATCAACAGCAGCATAGATAAGTACACTCTGATGAATTTCTATAGCAAATATTATGCATAGTACCAAAAACAAATGAATACACATCAGTGTGGATAAAGGCCCCAAACACAAGGTAGACACACCAGAAGCCAGTTACAAAACAAAGCGTGACACAGTCTAGTGAACACACAACATATACCATGTCTGTAGGACTCATTGGGAAAGCTGCTCAAATTTGATCGACACCAAGTTAAAAATGGTGGAAACTTTCAGAGGTGAGGAGAAGTCCTGTTGAGATCAGAAGGGTACATAGGACTTTAGATCAGGGAGGTTGAGATCAGAAGGGTACATAGGACTTTAAACATTTTATTTCTTAAGCTAGATTTTAAGAACTTCCGTATTTTAGTTTTATGTAAAAGGCGTACAAATGAAATAAATATTAACAATATTAAAACTATTAAATAATAACATTTTTCATGTGCTTAATATTTGATTTAAAAATAAAAATATAGGCCATTAGTCCTTCTGTATGACATCTTGTTTTATTTTTTCCTGACATCATTATCTGAAATTACCTTTTAATTTGCTGTTGATCTATTTATTGCTGATCCCTTTTTTCTTCTCCCCCCAGACCCTGACATCTGGTGTGCCTGGCTCAGTGTGCAGGATAGGGGATGCCTAGCACTTAGCAGCCACTATGCGTATTCGTTGGCTTAGTGAATGACCAGCAGATAATTATCACAAATATGGCTGCCGAGTACTGTGAGGAAGACATTTAGCCTTTTCTCCTAAGGGCCCTCAGTTTGGATAGAATGTGTTCCTGTCCACGCACCCATTGCTCTTCGTTATGTGTCTGACCGTAAGCGTGTGGGACTTTTTTCTTCTTCACAGGAGGCATTTTGAATTTTGGCACTCGGATGAATCCCAGTGACAAGATAAATGATCAGGAAACACTTCAGCCGCCCTCCCCTCAAGTGTTCTATCATTGGGTAGGAAAATTACACGCAAATTTCTGAAGGATATAATCCTACTCCTGTTAACATCCTGAAAAATACTTTGCTTATATTAAAGAAATGCCTTTTCTTTGCTAATTTCTTAATAAAAAATAGTGTAGGAACTATAACTTAAATGGCATGGAAAAGCCTAAAATACCTAATTACCAAAGGAAGACCAGAAAAATGTTAAGTGAAGTGTAATAACAATTACAAAATGAGCTGAGAAGCTATTAAATAACATTTAACATAAGCATTTTAAAATTCTGCTTTCACTCAAATTGGTACTATTTGGCTCTTAATTATTTTAGAAATAACAAATGAGAATACTTTAATGTAGGGATTAAGAATAAATTCCTAACATCATTCCCTAAAATTGAGTCAGCTAATATAATTTTTTTCCAATAACAAAGTTATAAAAAAATCACTCAACTTTTGGCTTTATATGAATGCTTAGAGAAGAAAAATAGCTTTATATGAATGCTTAGAGAAGAAAAATAGCCTCATTGGAATGATGTCTTCCTCTTCAGCTCTTTCCTCAAAACTTAATCTTTATTAAAATAACTGATTTGTTTTTTAAAAAAGTAGTCTGCCAAATAGAAAACTGAAGTAAATGTTGTCAGCCAAGAGCAATTTGAGGATTTTAATGTTCTAGAAAGGAGGAACATTACATACTACATATAGTAATGTGATGTAATGTCTAGGCCTAAGTTGCTGGACCATATTGCTTGAGTTTGAAGACTATTTCTGCCACTCATACATGCCACCTAGAAATGTGCTTTCTCTTTACATCATTTGCTTTCTCATTACATCTCCTTAAAAAGGAGAAATAATAATAATAGCCCCTGTCTCATAAGATTGGGACGGTTGAATGGAACAATACGTACAAAATACTTAAAACACACCCAGCATGTAGCATTTACTCAATAAATTTTACTACTGTCTATCTAAAATATGAAACTAAGTATAAAGATTAATTTATTTAACTCAAGTTCTGTGTGAAAGAAATGTTGGATATATTACAAAACATTGATGAAGACATAACTCTAAGCAATGAACATGTCTTAAAAAATTAGAAACTATAACTAAAAATATTCAAGCTAGCGTAACAAATTTATCTAGTGAAAAAACATGGCCTATTCTACATGTAAAGCCCTATAATAAAGTTTTGTGTGTTCAAAATTACAAATGTCTTTACAGGAGGATAAAATAAATGACAAAGCAATTCACCTTAAAAGTATAGCTAATATTTCTATAGGAGAGAAGTGTCAGGTCAAGAAAAAGACAAGACAAGCTACAAACTGGGAAGAGATATTTATAAAAGACACATAAAGAACCATTTAACTAAAATACATAAAGAACTCTTAAAGTTGAACAAGAAACAGTGAACTACATGATTAAAAACTAGGCAAAAGACGTAAACAGACACCCTACCAAGGAAGATACCCAGATGGTAAACAGGCACACAGGTGGACTACACCACCATTCCTCTGTGGAAGGAAGTGTGGAGAATCCTCAAAGACCTAAAAGTGGACCTTCCATTTTGTTCCGCAATCTCATTCCTAGTTATCTACTCGGAAGTAAAAAAAAAATCATTTTACCATAAGAACACCTGCACTAGAATGTTTTTGTAGCTTCAAATATTCACAATCATCAAGATGAAGAAAAACCCAAGTGCCCATCAACCCATGAATGTATTAGCAAACTGTAGTATATGTACACAATGGAATACAGTTCAGCCATAAAAAAGATGGAGACTTTACATCTTTCGTATTAACCTTGTGGAGTTGAAGAACATTCTCCTTAGTAAAGTATCACAAGAATGGAATAGCAAGTATCCAATGTACTCAATACTAATATGAAACCAATAGAAAAACAACTACATGCCCACAAGAGAGAAAACACAATTAAATTCAAGTGAGGAGAGGGGAATGAGAGGGGGGATGGGAAGGGGTGTGGTAAGCTCTCACCCAATGGTACAGTGTAGGGGTACAGGGCACACCTCCTGAGAGAAGGGCTCAACCACAACTTGGACGTTACCTAACAAATGCAAACAATAACTAATCGTCTATACCCTCATTTTAATCTGGAAAAAAAAAAAAAAAAAAAGATTAGGGAATTGCAAAATAAAACAACAGTGAGGTACTAATATCTGCCTATTAGAATGGCCGAAGTCCAGAACACGAATACCAAATGCTAGAATGTAATGGGAGGGTGTAAATCAAGAGGTAAGTGCTGGTAAGAATGCAAAGTGGGATATTCACTTTGGAAGACAGCTGGGAAGTTTCTTACCAAACTTGTATGATCTGGCAGTTGTAATTTTTGATATTTACCCAAAAGAGTCAGAAACTAAGTCAACATAAAGACCTGCACGCAGATAATTATAGCAGTTTCATTCATAATTGTCAGAACTTGGAAGCCACCAACTTTACAATGGTACTTTTAACTGTGTATATTGATAGTGAGTACCCTTATATTAATACTATTCTGCTTTTTACTTTTAAGTATTGTAGTCAACAAATTACACGAGATATTTAACACTTTTTTAAAATAGGGTTTGCGTTAGATTAATTTAGCCTAACTGCAGGCTAATGTAAATGCCCTGAGCATGTCTGAGGTAGGGTAGGCCAAGCTAAGCTATGATGTTTGATAAGTTAGATGTACTCAATGTATTTAACTTAGGATATTTTCAATTTACCATCAGTTTATCAGGATGTCACCCCATTATAAGTCGAAGGGCACCTGTATTATTTATGGAAGAGTTTCCCTAGCTGTGTAAATGGAAAAGGTGTTCTGTGAGATGGAATAAAAAACTCTCCAGAAAAACAAGATTCTACAAAATTACTTTGGAAAACCTGGCCTATGAGCACCTTTGAACAGTCACTGTACTGATGAAAGCTACCTGTAACTTGGTTATGGGTCAGTAGAGCTGCCTGGAGCAGACATGTTTTCAAATGGAAAAGAAGTAGCATAGTCTTGGTAAACAGAGTTTGTTCTCCTAAACCTAAGGAAAAGTGTCAAGAAAACTGCATCCCTTTCCTATCCCTTCTCCAGCTTCCTCTTGATAATCAGATGGCCTGTTATGGACCATGCTTTTCTTTAAAAAATGATTAATTGGATAATTTTCACTGTCAAAACGATGTTGTTCTACTCACCCCAGTAAGTGTCAATTTGTCCCTCTGTGTTAGACGGCTTTGTGGCCTCACAATACCATGACCTAGGTCCAAATGTGATAATACTGAGACCTGTAAGTCTGGAGCTAGGATCACAACAACAGGCTAGAGTATTTATTCAGAGTTGGTTCTTTCCTATAGTTTCTGAAAGTGGAAGCAATAAATACCAATAATATGGTATGTATATTTCAGTGTTTTCTTTTTTCTTTTTTTATTCTGAATATTAATGTGAACCTCTCACCAATATATCAGATATATATATTTTTGGAGCTTACAGACATCTGCTGTATTCTTTGAGCTGCAGAATGTTCCATAATTGAGGACTATTCCCATCTTGCGATTTTGGAATTATTTCCAGATGAAGCAAGGATGGAAGCCCTGCACGTGTGTGCCCAGCTCTCAACATGTCAGAACAGACACTGAGCCACGTTCAGGGAAGAAGTAGAAGCAAGGGGCAGATTTTAAAATTTAAAAACAGTGGCTGACCAATGACAGTCACATTTTACTTTCTTAAATTTTAATTTCTAGCAATAGACTAATAATAATTTCCATTTTATTATTTTACCAGATTAGATCTATATCTGGATCTTAAAAATGGCTTTTTCAGAAGCAACTAGTTTAAACTAATTAAGAATTACTTAGTCAAGATAGTTCTTGACCTGTACATTTCATGCTTTATACTTAGAAATGGATAAAATTCATAAAAAATTTATTTTTATGAAACTCAGTATCAAAAGACCACAGTGATTGCTGCAACACCAGGTCCTATATTCCCGAGTGGTCTGTTAGGCTGTACGTTGAACCCCGTTAGTCTGTACATTCTGTTCTGCGGACAATCTGGAAATGCCAGAATATATTTTTAAAAGTTAAAACTGTTAGACTTTTAAACCCATTATTAATAACTAAGGTGAATAATAAAGTTTGCTATTCCACATATGTATTTGGGTAATTAATAGAAATCATCAAAACCTTTTGAGGGTTAGAAAAATATTTGTATTAGATCACATATGCTTCAGGCAACTCTCCTCAGGCACACTTCACACTGCTCACCTTGAAACACATATATTTTTATGTCATCTGCTCTCATTAGGATGTTAACAAAAATATCCTATTCTATGCTTTAGCTAACTACTCACAATTTTATCTGTCAAAAAACAAAAATAAAAATAAAAGTTTTACCTTATCCATTTGCTCAGTATTTTCACACATTTACCTAATACACTCTTTAAAATAAAGATTCTAAGAGATGTAAGATCCATGAAATCGCCTCACCAGTGATTAACTCAGGATACCAAATGTCTGATTAAGATGCATTAGAAACCTTAAGAAACAATAATGTTACACGTGGAATGATCAGAATGATAGCTATTATAATAAAGACATTAGGAAAATGGCTTAATAATGTCAGAACTTTGGCAGAACACTAAATTGCCTTTTTCTATATCAGAAGTAGTTACTGTTGTTTCTGAAAAGAAAGCATAAACATCGGGGAGGGGTACAGCCCCTGCAGAATACAGTAGCAAGTCCCAGCTCCCATCTCCCCTGCACACCCTTCAGAGAGCATGCTTGGTACCCAGGAAGGCAGGATTACACCTGGCTCTGCTTTTATTTTATCTGGGCACCTCGCTGGATCTCCACTGATCTGGCAGCATTTCCCTGTGTATCCAGTCTTCACTGCTCTGGTGACACAGAGAGTTTGCTCAGTATTGCCAGGGCCCAGGCTAACCAGCTTCAAGTCATTCGTTGAGAAGCTGCAATGCAGGCTCCTTTGGGCCAGAACAGAAGTGCCAGGATCAATCAGCTCCTCCTCCTACTGCCTCTTTATGTAATGCCAGCTGGGCACCCACCATGGGTCTGGTATCTAGTCTCGGTATAAAATCAGGCAGGGGACATTATATCTCATTCATAAAGAAATATGGATTTTTCTATCTTTAAAGCCTTAAATACAGACATAATTTAAGTCATAAAGCTTCCCAAAATGATGTATTTAATTTTTTGGTGAAATATACTGCTTAATATACATAAAAGTCTTGAACTGATAACCAGACAGTGGACCATGCTGCTTTTTCATGTCTCTCTGAGTTTCACCCTCGGATTTCATAAAATCATGGTTGGTTTGTGCCTCACTAATTCCCCTGTGCACCAGTCACTCTTTAATGTTTTGCAAACTGGTTTTCATTTCTGTCTTTTTCTAAAATGACCCTTTTGATTCTCTTCTTACTATTTAGTCAGTCATTCTTCTATTTCTCTTTTAGTCACAGCCATTCCTTTTGGTTTTATGGCTACAATAAAATGTAATTTGTCCTCTTTTTTTGCCTTCAATATTAATATTGAGGAGCACCTGAAAGACTTGCCTAAGAATTTATTAACGATCTGCAATCTTATCCTCAGTGGTTTCAAAGCTCTGTCCAGGTGGGTATGTATTACAATAACTGAGAGTAATTCAGGTCTGTTTCTAATTCTTATGGAGGCTCAAGTTACAGTAAACACACGTGTGTGTGTGTCTGTGTGTGTGTGTGTGTCTCACATGGGGCTATGGCCAGGAACAGTCACATCTTTATTCTGTGTAATAATAAGAAATACTCCCCTGGGAGAAGGAGAGCCTTGTAATGAAGAAGGAAGTCAGTGGTGTTCTCTTATGGAACTTGCGACAATCTACCTCTAGAAACCTATTTTTTTGTCTTTAGGAAGTTGTGAGTTTGCTCTTACAGTCAGAGGAACATAAGACCTTCAGCACAGACAGAGGGAAGACCTTGTCCATCTCGGAGTACCTTGCCTGGCTTGAGGGCTGAAGCTTCTCCTCGTCCTCCATCTCCTTAGCATCATACTATCCAACAGGAGCCAAAATTGACTTAAAGAGCAAAAGGCCTCCAAAGATTGAGTGGCAGGTAACCCAGGCACTAATTAACACTGAGTTTCTTAGCCTCAGACTTGTACTGTTGGGAAAAAGAGAAATGGATCCAGAGAGAGAGACTGACTGAGTGGAGTTTTCTGAAAGACAGAGATTTAGATGTCAGAGGGGAGAAAGATATTTTCTAAGAGAGGCTCAACTTGAGGGCAAAAGACCAGGTTAGCATCTAGAGACTTCTGTGGGAATGCATGACCCAAAAAGTTTTAACGTGGATACTTTTTCTTTGATTTTACATTTCTCCCCTTCCTGTATACAGTTACATTATTGACCTAATAATCACTCAAAAAATTCTAATGAATGCAAACTTGCTTGTGTTATCACATGAAAATCAAGGAGTGCGGAGCTAACGTAGAAGGAGCAAGGACCAAAATGCCACAACGAGATATCTCCTCACCCCAGGTAGGATGGCTTTTATCAGGAAATTCAAAAACATGAGATGCTGATGTGGGTGCAGAAAGAAAAGAACACTGTTGCTGGGACTGATAATCAGCACGACCTCGACAGAAAATAGTACTGAGCTTTCTTAAAGAACTAAAAGTAGACGTGCTATTCATTCCATGAATCCCACTGCGGCTCTCTACCCAAAGGAAGGTCATGTTATCCTGAAGACACCTGCATGTGAATATTGATTGCAGTGATACTTAACAATTGTAAAGATGTGCAATCAACCCAAGTGCCCATCAATTCAAGAGTGAATTAATAAATGTGATGTATAGATACAGACACAGATACACACACACACACACACACACACACACTCACACTCACACACCACGGAGTACTACTCAGCCATAAAAAGAAATGAATTAACGTCTCTTGCAGCAATTTGGATGGAACTACACTTTCATCAAGTCAGGGGATAATGGTTGAATCTAATTAATCACCGGCCAAAGGACAGAGTGATCCTGGCATATCTTTGGATGACAAACTTAGTAAACATTTTCCTCAGCTCTCTCAACTCACACGCCCTTTATGTAATCTTATCCACCTCCTTAGCAGAGAACTGAGTCTTACACCTGGGACATATTCAGTCACTGGTTGGATTGAATTTCCTTGTTGAGATCACATGAAATAATCTCATTCCTGGATAAAGACAGAACCATTTTGCTGACACCTGAGGCAGTGACTGAAATCTACCCTGAACACTGTTAAGCCCACTGTGACTAGTAGAGTACCTTGAACTCTGGGAAGTGCTTAGTAAATGTTTATTGATGATTAATCCAAAAGGTTTCAGAAGCTTTACAGGAGGTTATAAACAGAGTGAAAAAAAAAAATCCATAAATCCCTCAAAACAGAGTCAGACTTACAAGAGTATTCAAACTGGGTTTTTCTAAAGCACGAAGGAGAAACTCTCAATACCCTACCTTCTAAGACAGGACTGTAAATGCAACCAGAACGCCAAATATTCATATAAAGAGCTGGGCTTTTTTCATTTAATCTTCTTTTCTCACTGTTTTTATCATAGCCATTTCAAACAACAGAATGTTGAAATAATAGTAAAATGAAAGCTCATATTCCTCTAAATTCAAAGGTTATCAATATTTTATCATATTTGCTATTCTCTTTCTCCCTCTTTCACTATTTGAGAGGGAATAGTTGAAAGTAAATGGCTCACATATTTTCCACCAAATAATTCAATAGTCACATTCTAAGAATGGGCACATTTTCCTATGTAACCATAATATCATTATCACACTTAACACATTCAACATTTTTCTAATATTCTCCACTATCCAGTTCATATTAAAGTATTCTCAGGTATCTCTAAAATATATTTTATAGCTTTTGTTTTTAAAATAAAGATTTTAACAATGGTTTCCATCACACATTTGTGAGTGATCTCCAGAGCAGTCTGCCACCATTTTTCCCTTATTATGTTGACTATTAGAAGGGACCAGACCAAATGTCTTGCAGAATGGCCCACAGTCTGTATTTTTCTGATTGTTTCCTGCTGTTGCTAGCTAACATGTTCCTCTACAATCTATGTTTCCTGTGAAATAGAAGTTAGATCTAAAGCCTTGGTTAGATTTAAACATTCTTGGCAAAAATACAGTTTTGATGTGATTCTTTTTACTTTACATTGTATCAAATCAGAAGGTGCATAATGTTGAGTTGTTGTACAAGTTCTGAAGTTAAAGTTGACCCTTGGGTTAAGATGTTTCTCACCTGATTTCTCCGTAGTAAAGGTAAGATATTCCATGTGTAATTAACAAGTAATTAGTGGAGCACTACTTTGAAATCTTGCAGTTACACTGTTCTCCAGAGAACTTAAGATAGTGATTTCAGTATCCACTGGCATCCATTTCTACTCAATTATTTCACTGGTGATTACACTTAATTACTGTATATACTCGAGTATAAGCCAAGTTTTTGTGCTGAAAATTTGTGCCGAAAAACCCGAACTCGGCTTATAGTCAGGTCATATAGGTTATTTGATTCAGTGCGCCCGCACCTAATCAAATGCACGTAGTCTCCAGTCGATTCAGGATTTTTAACCATTTATTTACAATTCTTTACCGTCTTTTTTTTTTTTTTTTTTTTTTTTTTTTAACATTTTAAATTCAGATTTTATTCTTATTGATACTTCGAGTACAAATTTTCAAATTTGTTGCATCTATATTTTCCTTCATGTTTTTCTTCTTCTTCGGAGTGAGGGTAGGTTTTCCTTATAAACTCACTTTATTTTCCTT
>CAUYPK010139618.1:0-13741 GCA_963574355.1 Loris lydekkerianus
TATAGATAAAAATATGCACCATATGTGGCCCAACCCATTACACTCTCTCCACCAAAACCTCCCCCCTCCCTTCCCCTTCCTTGGTCCTTCCCCCATAGTCTTGTGGTATAGTTGGGTTATAGCCTTCATGTGAAAGCTATAATTTAGCTTCATAGTAGGGCTGAGTACATTGGATACTTTTTCTTCCATTCCTGGGATACTTTGCTAAGGAGAATATGTTCCAGCTCCGTCCATGTAAACATGAAAGAGGTAAATAATCACACAACTCACCATAATGCAGAATCAGTGAGAGTCCTGACCTTGTTCACCTAAAGCTAGATGGTCCCATCTGAGGGTGAAGGAAGAAAGTAACAGATGAAAGTTCCCCGGTTCGTTCACAGCTCACGTGCTGCGCAGCTCAGTTCCTCTCAGACCACGGACTGGTATTGCTCTGTGGCCCAGGGGTTGGAGACTGCAGTTGTAAAGAATAATTTGGAAAGCAGAGCTATCTGTTACCTCACTCTGGAATCAATCAATAGTTTGTCAAAATTGAGAGCACAAAGTCATTACTTTTCTCTGCAAAAGACTCACCACCATTTACTTGCCATATATCCATGATGTTATAAAAATTGCCATAGTCTTGAAAATATTGTAATGATCTGATGTGATTTGAGTCATATTGCCAACATACTGTAAGCACACAACATACATGCAAATGTTGAATGGATAATTCAAACAAGGGTAGCCTTTCTACTTTGAACTTAAATATTTAAATTCCAGTAGACTGTTCAGTTCATAATTGTGTCCTCTGAACCCACAAAATTATATCCAACCAAACACTTGTGCCAATCAAACACGAAGCCATACAGATGTCAAATTTTTTCATAATTATGTAGACTACCTGACTAATAAATTGAGCTATAATAATTAAATACATAATTCATATCTGGTACAGCAATTTGGAATGAACAATAGTATAACTTTGACCAATCTGAAATTCAATACAGTGGTAGATAATGACACATGAGAAATTAACTTCTCTTCACATGAGGATACATAAGCAGAAAGCATGCAGAATCAGTTTGAGAAAGATCTTCATTTCATATGTAGAATTTTTAAAATAACATTATCCTACCAATGGTAAACTCAGGTATAATGTATGACCCAGTGATTTCACTCCTACACTCCTACACACTCCTACACACTCCTAGAGAAATACAAATATTTCCTTAACAACAGTCATGGTAATGCTATTCATGACAGCAACAAAGTGGAAACAATCCTAAAGTTCTGTCAATAATTGAATAAATAAAGCCGGGCATGGTTGCTCACACCTGTAATCTCAGCACTCTGGAAGGCTGAGGTAGGAGGATAGCCCCAGGAGTTCGAGACCAGCCTGAGCAAGAGCAAGAGACTGTCTCTACTAAAAATAGAAAAATTAGCCAGATGTCGTGGTGCTCCTGTAGTCCCAGCTTCTCGGGTGACTGAGGCAAAAGGATAACCTGAACCCAGGAATTTGAGGTTGGTAAGAGCTTGGTTGACTCCATGGTACTCCAGCCTGAGTGAGACTAGGTCTTTAATAATAATAATAATAATGATAATAATAGAATGAATAAATGCATATGGTGAATACAGTGATATGAATGAATACATTTTGCTACATTAAATAATGATGTAGATCTAACTTACACAGCAATTAGTGAAAGAAATCAAATACAAGGAAGTATACAGTTTGATTCCATTTTTGTAAATTTCAAAACTATGTAAAATTAAATCTGTGGTGCAGGATTTCAGGACAGTGGTAATTCTTGGGAGGGTAATGACTGGAAGGAGATACAGTTTTTCCATGAGTGCTTATAATATTGTGTTTTATGGATCTATTTGGTGGTTATACAAGTGTAATTTTTCAAATAAACTTTTCATTTTGGAATAATTTTAGATGTACATGAAATTATCAAAGATAACATAGACAATTCCAATCCAAATTTCTTTCATTTACCCTAATTTAAACATTCTATATTACCAGAAATATGTTATATATGTCAAATTTAACTATCAGACATTGGTGATCAGTGAACTTTTCAAAATTAAGAAACCAAAAATGATGTATTAGTAATAACTAAGCAACTAAATTTGTGTGGGTTTTACTGCATATTACAATGATGATCATTTTCTGTTTTAACATTCAATCTAGATTATGCTATCCCATTCAAATGACTTTTTTAAATGAAATTGATTTGTATACTTGAGAAATGTTTTCTCAAGTATACAAATTATGCATATGTATAGTATGCATAATAAATTTTTGGAAAAAAGTAAATAAAACTTCCCATAAAGAAATATGAAGACCAATGCTCCTGCCATTTCCTTTACTGAGTTTAGAAATAAAATCTGTTATTAGAGACTGATACTTGGTCTCTAAAAAATATTCAGAATTCAGAAATACGGCAGTAATGCATTTTTTTAACGTTTAAGGGCTTGAATTAATATTTCTATACTTTTCTTTCCCATATATACAATTAAAAAATTCCCTTTGTAAGAAATTTATGCCTTCATGAGGTAGAAATTCCAACTTTATAGGAAATTCATTGATTAAAACAACTTTTTTACTAGCCTTTAGATCTAAAGCAGGAAGAATATAGGAAGTTTTAATTTAAACAGAATGACTATCTCTATCTCCACATGAAACAGTGCAAAGTTCACTTCTTTAGAGAAAGTGACCATTCAATAATCATTTATTGAACACTGAATCTATATACAGTATTAGACTTGATATTTATCAAAAGCTATCTGCTTAATCAGAGAATATGTTGTAGGGCGGCACCTGTGGCTCAAAGGAGTAAGACACCAGCCCCATATGCCAGAGGCGGTGGGTTTGAACCCAGCCCTGGCCAAAACTGAAAAAAAAAAAAAAAAAAAAAAAGAAAAAGAAAAAAAGAAAATATGCTGTAAATAGCAATATTATGTCCCATAATCAAACTAATGTGAAGGATGGTGGTTCTTATCTAGGGATTGAGAATATATAAAAAACTTTCTTTTCTTCTTGAAATAAATATTTCAAGTTCATGCTTCATATGTCTAGGGGTGTTTACAGTATCAAATTATTTCCAGGTAAACTACATACTCTCTTGCTGCCAAATTGTAATTTTTTAAATCCTTTATTAACTTTCCAAGCCCTTAAAACAGTTCTTGCTTACATGGCTATTTCTAATTAATAAATGATGCAAAGTTTTGATTACTCAAGATAACTTCAATTTACTTTTACTCTTATACATTCTAAAATACTATGAATTAACAGAATGTGTAAATGCTTTGAACATTATATATGTGTTATGTTGTCATCTTAAAACTTACAGAGGTTCTTGCTTTGGCAGCACATGTAGTAAAATTGGAAAAATACAGAGATTATTAGCGTGATCTTTGTGCAAAGATGACATGCATATCACAAAGTGTTCTATATTTTTATTATATATTTTCAAGCACCGTAATAAAGCTTATAACATTTTAGTCACTGATGGGTCATAGTGATCCCATAAGACTATAATACTGTGGTTTTGTATTTTTATTGTACCTTTTCTATGTTTAGATATGTATTGATACACAAGTATTTACTATTGTGTTACAATTGTCTACAGTATTCAATGTTATAACACGCTGTTCAGGTTTTGAACCTTGGAACAACATAGGTGTGTCCTATACCTTTGGTGTATAGCAGGCTGTACCATCTAGATTTGGGTAGGTACATTCTATGATTGTTTGCACTACAAAATTATCTAATGTTACGTTTCTCAGAACATATCCCAATTGTGGAGCAATATGTAATTGTACTCAGAAAAGAGGATTTTGAATTTTCCTAACACAAAAAAATAATAAATGTTAGTGGTGATGGAAATGTTAATTCCCCTAATTTGATCATTGTCCATTGTGTATATATATCAGAATACACATCGTACCCCATTATTTGTACAATTATGTATCAATTAAAAATTTTAAAAAATTAAGAAAAAAGAAACTTCCAGATAACACATAACACAGGAAATTTAGTGAAACTACTTATAACACAAATATCTGGATTAATCTCCAGCCCAATTCAGTAATCCCTCTGGAATATCCCTGGAATACATCATATAACTTCTCATTTAATCTTCTACCTTTTTATATAACCATGACTATATATAGTTATGTTTAAAATTTGTATAACTATTAGAGTTTCTAAATGTTATATACATGATACCCAATTCAGTCTATTCAACAATTTGGTAAAATGAGATGTCCTGAGAAATATTCTCCATTTCAAAATTAAGGGAATTGATAATGTAAAGATTTATTGATTCTTCAACAGGTTAGGAGCTATTAAAAGTCAGGCTAGCAACTGGGATAATATTTAGGCCTGAAGATTTTACTATTATACTATACAATTTTCTTGCATACTTGTAATGTAAAAGATGATTTCTCTCACCAGCTTCAAGTAATTGTACCACTCTCTGCTCTTTTAGGAACCATCTGCTTTTCTCCTCTCACCATAGTGTTCTAACTGCTATACACATTCTCAGTTTATTTATTCAGTTCTTGAAAGAAACATGATTTCTTTGCATACTGACCCTACTAGTGCAGGTGATCCTCTTATGAAATACCCTTTGCTCTCCTGTCATAGCACTTACTACAAATAGTTCATATACAGTTAGGGTAAAAACCTCTTATCTTTGAAGGCTGCAGATTCTTTATCTCCAGGGCCCATGTTGTACTGGCTCACTGTAAATCTTCTATGCTCAGCTAATTGTGTGGAAGAAATTCAGCCACCATTGGATATTTGTTGAGTTAATAGAAGAACAAAGGAATGAAATCCTTCTTTCTTTCTATATTATTGCAGTAATTGAAGACTGTACTCCACATCCCTATTTTCAATTCCTATATTAAAATACTTTTGTTTTATTTCCTTCAGCCAAATTTTAGTAACAAATATACAATAGCCGGTTGACAATGTTAGGCTTTATGCAATTTTTGTAACCTGGAATGCTCAGAGCTGATCTGGTTATATCAGATGTTATCAGAGCAGGGCTGATAACCACTCTCCTCTCCTTTAATATGGGCTCTGAAATTGTATTAATTCTTTCTAAGTCAAAATTGCCTTGTGACAGCCCTGTCATAGCACGGTCTTATTTTCCACTTGTAGTCAATTTAAATTCCAGGTCTTTTTCACTTATACTGCTGGAAATTCACAACTCACCTGTCCTGCATTTCTGCATTTCGTTTTCTGAATCTAAGTAAAGCAATAAATTAGGGAATGAATTATTCAGCATTGCCAGAGGCTAATATAGCTCTTCTTGTATTCTACTCCAAAGGTATCCAGTGATACTTCTTGGTGAATTTTGAAGGGAGTTTACATCCACATATTCTCTCTATCTTTGCAATCATGAAAGGTATGTGGCAAGTAAGCTGAGGTACCAAATATTTCATTGCTGCTTTGCTGTAACAGGAGCTGGAGATACGGATGCTGACTTTTTAAACTGTTCAATCATTCCAAGACTCTTCTGCTTACTTTAAGAAAAGTGTGACAAAAATTGACAGTTTCAATAGTTTCTAAAGCTCTGACTGCCTTTATCTGAGGCGACTGCACATGGAGAATTCTAAAACTGCTATTCTTACATCTTATACATGAGTTTTCACTTTAAATTTTGTTAAATAATTGGGTTTTTATTTCTCAATAAATGCTTATTAGTACACAGGTTACAAAAATATTTTCAATGTATATTAAAAGGTTTTAATGCTTTGTGTCTTGCTGATATAATAGCCTAAATTAACCAAAAAGAAAAAAATACATACATGTGCATATTGTAAACTTAAATGACATTTTAGGATTCCTCTTGGTTAATAAGTGTGAGTGGTATAATCATATTCCTGTTTAATTTATTATTTAAGTCTCTTTAGGATTAAATTAAAAATAAAAACAAAATAAAAAAAAAGTTAGTGGGTAATAGATATGATTCTTGCTTTATTTAGCTCATTAATAACATAGGAAAAAAACCCTAGAAGTTGAATTCCTTCCAAACAGTTATTTAATGCAATATATAGTGAATAGGATATTTTGTTATTTAAGTAGAGATTTCCTCACTGAGATTTTCATTTCAAATTAATGTCTTTATTATATTTCTTTAAATTATTTAAGTTTCTCTTACCTTTATCAATATCAATGTTTTTATTTATCTATATCTGTATACATTTACCTCTGACAAAGTAGGATAAACTTACTGTTGATTATAAGAAAGTATATAGCTAGATGAGCATTTGACTTTAATGTAGTTAAAAGTAGAAGAGGGAAAATGGAAATGTCAATAAGAAGTAGAAATGGGCCACATGATCATGAGACTCATCAATCTATCAGGAGGAATGGGTAACCTAAATCTTCTGGGATTAAAGCATTTTTATAATGAAATCATATTTCTTGCTTTGTTGATTATGTTAAACCTCTATAATCTGAGTAGATGCCTGATGACTTGGCAGGGGAAGAGGGGTAGAGTGAAAAAAAAAAAGAAAAAGAAAGAGAGACAGTGTTTCTCAGCACTAAGAATATATTTGAAGAATACTTAATACTAATGAATATTTTGCACTCTTCAGATTAAATAATACTATTTTCATATTGAATTAATTTAGGCTTGAAGGGAACTCAGAACAAACTCACTCACCTTATTCAATCTGAGCACAGGTAATTACAAATCACCTCCCCTGGAAAGATGTGCCCAGCTATCTGTCTATTCTCCCCTTTCCCTTCACCTTCCTCTTCCACAACGCTAATCTTAACCATTCATTTTATCTACTATAAGGACAGGGAAGCTCCGAAGTGACTTTTTGTGTTCATAATTCCATTATCCATATTTATAACTTCCTAATATTTCTCTTCTTGACTTTTTACTTCACTGTTCATGCATTAGTGAATCTCCCCATAAGGAAATGTGCTATTGTAACACTTCATGGTCAGGAGAGAACTCAGTGCTGCACGGTAGATGTGCTTTAGGATATAACCGATTTGGATGCCAACAGCACTTTGAAGACTTGCTTACTCTGTGCCCCTACAGAAATATCTTAATATTGCTGACTATCACTTCATCTATTTTTAAAAATCATAGGAAATAACAACATTTTTGTTTAAATTAAATATGCCTATAAAGACATTCAAAATGTGTAAATTCTCTCCTGTTAAGGTAGTAAAACATTAAAAGCACATCCCCACGCAGGTTTAAAGTGAAGGAAATAAAGATGTGATGTTCAGGACTCTCTTACACAAGAGCCTCTTTCTGAGGTTATAGACCAGCCAGGTTCATTGCTCACTGCTTAAGAGGAAACCATACACTGAGATATCCGGGGTACAGCAAAGAAAGGGTTTAATATTACAGGCATCATGTTAAGAGATGGAGGGAACTTCTCAAATCCATCTCCTTGAAAATTTGGGAGAATTGGTTATTAAAGACAATTTAGTGGGCAAAGGCCTAGGTAATGGTCCCCTAAGTGGCTGCATTTGGGATACAACCACAGGGGTGTAGAAGTCATCTTCTTTACTGAGACAGTTCTTGGGTGGTGATCGCAATGCCAGTTGAGTCAGTGCTTTGGTATGGTCTGGGTAGGTAGCTCAGCTGTTCCGGTGGAATACAAGGCCGGGAAGATATCTCAAAAATTAGCCTTAGGTTTCACAAGAGTGACATTACTGATGGAAAAATTTAACAACATTTATGACCATCAGCTGTGTGACTCCTGAGTTAATAGGAAAGAAAGAAAACTAGGAGACAGTGGTTGATTACATGTAGCATTATCACTATTTTTAGCTAAGTGTATGTTTTTGGCAAGTATAGGCTCTTACCACAGTTCTTACCTTATACCCATCTATTAATTTTTAAGGGCAATTTCAGTAGTCTTTTATCAATGTGTGAATAAGGCTACACAGATTTGCAAAATTAAAAAAGTGTATATTCTAACAGTTAGTTGAAATAGATAGCAATCTTTTTTCTCCATCATAATTCTCCTCATGTCTGTTGATAGTAGAATGAAATTGGAAAAGTTGCAGATCTGACCAGCCTTGAGTTTTATTGGGAATAGCCTTAGTTTAGGAAGATATTTTTCTTTTTATATGATATTCAGACACTTTTTAATAAAACAGTTATCGATGGCATGCTTATGTATAAATGACTTTTATAAATACTCCTACTTCCAAAATGCTGAATTGCTCTATAACGTGAAGGGAAGGTACAGGTCAGTGGATAAGCATCATTATGAATGTGATATTAACTACCAGCTGTAGGAGAGGAGAAACAAATTTTGAAATATATAAAGCCAGAAGCTAATTTGTAAAAGTTATTCCGGCGATCAGATTGAAATATCCTATAGAATAATTAGCTTTGTGAAACAAAATGAGTGGAGCATCCAACGGAGAATCCCAAATAAGAAAATAATAACATAATTAGTGAAAGAGACAGAACATGCTCTGTGTCTCCCCCTCCTTCATGTGCACACACACACAACACACCATGCACACATGAACGCATGTTTATGTGCATGCATTATTAGACTGTGTACTAAAGAATCTGTTTTCATGATGCCTACTGAAAATGAAAGTTTTCCCCTCTTAGGAAAAACTAATGATTTTTCCTTTTTTTACTAGAGATTTTACAAGATGGAATTCATTAGAATGCCACTGGGTATATGTCATATACATAAAACTATACTACAGAAAAAGTAAATTCATTTGTCCATTAAGTCAATGTCTTGAAAACCAAGTGTCATCGCATTATCCTTAAATTACATGAAACATCTTGTCCAGGCAAGGTACTATATGTCAGACAAAATGATAGTGTAAATTTGTCACTAACATTAACAAATAGCCTAAAATTTTAATGACTTTATATATTGAAAGTAAATATGAAATTTTGCTCTTTGTAATATATCAAAAGAACATGTGCCCCATCATTAATTTTGTAATATTTTAATTTCAACATGATGTTTTTATATTATATAATCTTTCATTTGTTCTTCTAACAGTTGCATAAAATATTACTTCCAAGTTTTGTTCATTTGTTTTAAACTGGGATGCATGTCAAACTCATGAAAGATAATAGATAAGAACACATGCACTATGAAATAGATTTTGTTTGCTTTTTTTGATATTTTTAAGTCAAAGACAAACCATATATCTATATCTATTTCTACATATTATCTATTATCTACCTATTTATTTGTACATGTTAACTGAAATGAAAATATGAGAATAAAGTCAAAGCAAAAATTGCCCCTAGAGAGGGCTTTGAGGCCATTGCAGTAAGAAAGAGAGGACAGCACTCCCTCTCAGAAAAGCGAAAGGCTGGAGAGTTTTAAAAAGCTGGAGTTGGGGAATCTTAGGCCACCTGTGTTTACTCATTGACTTTACCCAGAGAAAAGTAAATTTAATCATATCTTCTTGCCATTAAGCAGTTTTACAAGTTGGAGCAAGGCATCTTCTAAAGTTCAACTCCTGTCCTCCAACAGAAACTGGGCAAAAGGGACACATATTTCCTTACAGATGCAAATTCAAAGAAATTTCTCCAGTGAAAGAAACATTTAAAAAAGTTAGTATCTTAAAATACAGAGAAATTGACAACTATTAGGGGTTTTTTTTCTTGAAAATAATAATTATGTAAGCAAAGAGATATTGGAGCCCTAGAGTCAGAAAGTGTCCTATTGTCCAAAGTTTCATCGTGCTGAGGAGAATGTAAATCTTGACCAAGATTCAGAATTTTTCTGCTTTCATGAAGTTGAAATTTTTCAAATGAATTTTTTTTATTTTTAGAGCTGTTTTGGGTTCATGACAAAATTAAATGGAGGTCACAGAAATTCCCAAGTACTTCGTGTATGTACACAAGCATAGCTTCCTGCATTAGCAACATCTTCGACCAGAGGGGTACATTTGTTAACATATTTTATGAGGAGGACTCCCCCGGCAATCGAAGCAGTATCAAAAATACACTCTTCCTTTATGCTGCTTTATCTCCTTTGTCCAGGTATAGAATTCCCGTAAATGTTTTTTAACCCAATCTAAAAGTTTGGGTTAAAAATTTTTCTGAAATTCTTGTCGAGGTCACCAGTCTGTTGTCTTCAGAACCCACTTTCCTTCCCTTTCTGAGAATGGAAGTGTTGGCCAGAAGAGTGATCTTTTTATCCCTGCATCACGATCTGTGTTTACCCCCAAACTGCAATCCTTTGCCCATGTTGCTGGCCGGTTCTCTTGAGCCTCCAGGACAGAATTCTCACAGAACTCATTCAAGTGATCGGGACCTGTTACAATCCCTCTATCCACATGAGGCTCTGCTCCCTGTCACGAATGTTCCCACTTATCCTTTTCATTCTGAAGCTTATTGTCTTTGACAAAAAAGACAGAATTAAAATAGGAGTTTTATTCAGTTTTCTTTTTCATTTTTCAACATTGAAGACAATAATCATTTCTATCATTTAGCTCCAAATATAAGTAAAAGTCCTCTTAGTCATTATTAGATTTTTATTTTTATTTTGAAAAAAGCTGAAATTGGCATTTTGACTCTACTTTTATAGGTCTCTGTTGTTCTTAAAAATGACCTATTCCTACTTTCACTGTTTTGCATAGGGTCATTAATTTCTTTTGGCAAGCTCTGTCCTTTTCTGAAGAATTCTTGCTCAGTTACACTGGAATAGTAAAAAGGGAATAGACAGAAGTTTTTTGATCTATGGTACAATATTGGTGGCGTTGGAAAGCTGACACTATCATATTCTGTTCTGCAGGAATGAACCGGTACCACCTTCCTGGAAGACAATTGTGCAATATGTGTTCCAAAGGCTTTTAAAAATGTGTGTACTCATTGCACTAATGTACACAGCTATGATTTAACAATAAATTAAAAAAAATTATTGTTCAAATAAAAAAAATGTGTGTACTCTGTGAATTCCACTATTAGGAGATAATCCTAGCACATGAGCTGGGCGAGGTGGCTCACCCCTGTCATCCCAGCCCTCTGGGAGGCCGAGGCAGGTGGATGGCCTGAGCTCAGGAGTTTTAGACCAGCCTGAGCAAAACTGAGACCCTGTCTCTACTAAAAATAGAAAAACTAGCTGGGTGTCATGGTGGGAGGCTGAGGCAAGAGGATCACTTGAGAACAAGAGTCTGAGGTTGCTGTAAGTTGTGTTATTCTACAGAGAGTGACAGAGTGAAACTCTGTCTCCAAAAAAAAAAAAAAAAGTCTTAAGCATGTACACAGAAATTTAACTGAGAAAGAATATCCAGGGAAGTGTTTTTAACATATTTTAAAAATTAAAAGCAACTTAAATGCCCAACGAAACAGGGCTGACCAAATAAACTATTTTCTCATGCAGCGGAATTCCATGCAGCCATAAACCATGATGTCAGAAAAATGTTTCACCATATGGGAAGATTGATGGTACGTAATTTAGGGGGAAAGCAAGTAACAAAACAGTCCATAGAGAATGTCATTTTAAAAAAATCATATTTACACCCACACAAATGACTAAAAAGGTTAGAAAGTAGAAGTATTTATCTCTTTTTTTATTTTATTCATTTTTTCCTCAGAATGTTGTAACATTTTTATGGTCAGTATTTATTACTTTGAAATATGAAAAATAAATAATTAGAGGTCAGTACAGTGGCTCACACCTGTAATCCTAGCACTCTGGGAGGCTGAGGCAGGTGGATTGCTTGCGTTCAGGAGTTCGAGATCAGAGCCAGCAAGAGTGAGACTCTGTCTCTATTAAACATAGCAAAACTGGCAGGGCATTGTGGTGGGCGCCTCTAGTCCCAGCTGCTAGGGAGGCTGAGGCAAGAGGACAGCTCAAACCTAAGAGTTTGAGGTTGCTGTGAGCTATGATGCCATGATGCTCTATGGAGGGTGATAAAGTGAGACTCTGTCTCCAAAAAAAAAAAAAAAAAAAAAAGGAGGAGGAGGAAGAAGAAGAAGAAAGAAAGAAGGAAGAAGAAGGAAGAAGAAGAAAGGAGAAAGACAATAATAATAATAGCTAGATAATTTAATAATGATGGAAAGATAAATTATAAAGTGAAAATTTTAAATAAAAATTTTACAATTGCTGCTTTCATATTATTTCTATGATTGAGCTGTGCTAGTACATAGCATTTAAAACTAGTCAAGTCGCATGTTTTAACCACCTTTACACTGAAGCAGAGGAATACATTATTTTCAGCATTATTTAGGGGACTGCATTCCTACAAATATAAATGTTTACAAAAAGGTAGGAGAGTGCAGATGCCATGAATTTGAAGTATTCAGAAGATCATAGCTTACCTGGATGATTGCCTCAAAACTACTAAAAAAAATCTTCCTTTTCTAAGGAAGAGTACTGATCAAGAAAACTGGTACAATCTGATGAACTAATGAATGTGCCTTAAGTTCACTCCCGTGGAGTGCCGGGAGACCCAACAGAAAGCAGGGCTCTGATAATTCAGGGGTCTCCAAATTTTGTGTATCTCCACAGCATAAGTGAAACACAAACCAGCAAATATGTGTATTTTTATATCTTATGTAAGTATTATAAAGAAAGGTATGTAGTTATGCCTGTAATTTTTTTAGAAAAAATTCTGCAGGAGTAGGAAAAAATAATTAAAATAAAAAAAGTGATTCGGCGCCTATAGCTGAAGTGGCTAAGGCACCAGGCATATACTTCAGAGGTGGGAGGTTCAAATCCACCCCAGGCCTGCCCAACAACAATGACAACTACAACCAAAATATAGCCGGGCACTGTGGTGGGCACCTTTAGTCTCAGCTGCTTGGAGGCTAAGGCCAGAGAATCACTTAAGTCCACGAGTTGGAGGTTGCTGTGAGCTGTGATGCCACAGACCTCTACCCAGGATGACAGCTTCAGGCTCTGTCTTGGGGGAAAAAAAAAAAAAAAGAAAAGAAAGAAAAAAGACAAGAAAACATTCTGGAGGATATGAGTATTCCATCTATACCAGCTAACAGACATCCTATTAGCACGTCCTTACCCAGCCACGCTGCATCACACTTACATCTGACTTGCACAGTAGAGTTTAAGAGATCAGGTGACAGAACAGAAACTCTTTCCATCAGCAGGATGCGCTAGGAAACTCTCTTCAAATATGGCTTTCAGAAATGACAGATGCTGAAATGGCACCTGGCTTGCTCAACATGCCTAGCTCCAAAATCACATTTTATTGCCCTCAAAGAAACCTGAAGCTCTGAATGTAATGACACAAATCTGGCTTGGTGCCCATACTCAGTGGTTTGGGTACTGGCCACATACAGCAGGGCCGGCAGGTTTGAACTTGGCCCAGGACTGCTAAAAACAATGACAACAACAACAAAAATACCTGGACATTGTGGCAGGCCCCTATGCTCCCAGCTACTTGGGAGGCTGAGGCATGAGAATTGCTTAAGTCCAAGATTTTGTGGTTGCTGTGAGAGCTGTTACACCACACCACTCTGAGGGTGACATAGTTATACTCTTTCTCTAAAAAAAAAAAAAAAAAAAAAAAGGGTAAACACGCAAATAACAGGTTGAAAAACATAGAAGAAAGTTCTGAAATACATCACATTTGGAGGGGGCACCTTGGGGAAAGGCTAAGTGGGCAGGTCAGGGAAAAAAAACTTTGCGTGGAGGAGGACATACCAAAGAAAAAGTTAAGCTTTGTTTTTAAAGATCACCACCAGGAGCTGGGAGTGAAGCTTGAGTTTCCTTCCAGAAGGAGGTAATGTGGTTAAGATTCTCCTTAATTTCCTGACCG
>CAUYPK010139621.1:0-41447 GCA_963574355.1 Loris lydekkerianus
GGATGCCACTGCACTCTACCCAGGATGTCAGAGAAAGATTCTGTCTTCACTCACAGAAAAGAAAAGAGAAAAGAGAAAAGAGAAGAGGAGGGGAGGGGAGGGGAGGGGAGGGGAGAGGAGAGGAGGGGAGAGGAGAGGAGAGGAGAGGAAAGAAAGGAAAGGAAAGGAAAGGAAAGGAAAGGAAAGATACTTCGTATGATCCTATGAAATAGGTTACAGAAGAAATCATTTCCTCCACTTTAAAAAGTGCAAAACAGGGGTTTAGAGAGGTTAGCAGATTTTTTTAAGGCCTCATGGTCTTACCATGCAGGACCTGATGTCAGAATCTGGATGTTCTGACTGTGAGCCTGTTTCCAGCCTTCTCCTTGGCTTCCCTCTTTCCCAGCCTCTGACCCTCAGCTCCCACTTTGGAGACTTGCTCTAAGAGTAAGAAGGCCCAACATCTCCAGGAAGATCAATGCTAAAGATGGGCTTCAGGACCCACCAATTCCCATAGAACTTAAAACAGAAGGACCTTCAGTAAAAGGGTGTGAAGTGAGATAACCTCTGGGACTGCAAGCTTAGTACTCCAGAGCTTCTAGCTAGCGAGTGGTAAAAATGTAATGCAGAGAAAATTGAGTAAAGGCCCTCCTGGCCCCCTGGCTTTTGCTAACAATTACTCTTGTTATTTTCATTGAGACCTTACTGTGTGCCAACAATCTTGAGACAGGGTCTCTCTCTGCTGTCCAGGCTGGAGTGCTGTGGTGTCATCATAGCTCACTGCAACCTCAAACTCCTGGGCTCAAGTGATCCTCCTGCCTCAGCCTCCTCGGTAGCTGAGATTATCAGCACATGCCACCAAAATCAGCTAATTTTTTTTTTTTTTTTTAATTTTGTGGAGATGAGGCCTTGCTATGTTGTCCAGACTGGTCTTGAACTCCTAGCCTCAAGCAATCCTCCCACCTTGACCTCCCAAAGTGCTGAGATTACAGGCACAAGCCACCATGCCTGGCCTGACATATGTACTTTTTAATCACGGTTTTATAACTGAGGAAACCCAGGTTCAGACAAGGGACGTGGCCAAGATTACTCAGGCAGTACAAGAAGGAATCAGGACAGAGAAGAAGGGAAGGGGGAGAGGTGAAAACGCAGGTAATCTAAGTCCAGAGACCATGGACTTAGCATCTATGCAGGTTCCTCTACAGAGAACCTATCCCAGTGCCAAGGAGATTCCCAGTCAGCTTGAGATTGTGGTTGCCTGTTCCCCAGGCACCACCTCCATCAACAGGTTCACCTGCATTCAGTGTTTTCATTTAACTGTCTCATCCTTCCTCTTCCACAGTGTGAAAGGTGGTCTTCCTCTTTGCCCATCTTTTCTCCCTCTTGTTTCTATTTCTCCAAATTGTTCCTCTCCCTTCCTCCACGCCATTTCTTATCCCACAGTCTCTCTCTTTGTCTTATAGCAATGTTGGAACAACCTTAAATTAGAGTAGAAATTAATCTGGAGAAGAGGCCTCTGCCCTTGGTAACTGCCTGGATTACCAGAGGGTCCCCAGCAGTCATTGGTCCTTTCTCCCATGCAGGATGAGTCAACCAGCCCAAGAGGTTATCCATTCATTCAAACCATATTTGCTGGACACCATTAGGCACCAGATGCTGGACATACAATGGTGAGTATGATCAGACACCACCAATAAAGTACTCACACCACAGTTGTAAAAATACCACTGGATTAATACAATGAAGGGAATAGAAATCTGCCAACAGGACAATAGTGGCCTGGATATAATACGAGGTAACTAAGTTTAAGGAGGACCCATCTCTGTGACTATTATAAGGGACATCAATGTCTCAACTGGTTCAACAATCACAAGAATCCTGTAAAATGGGACCAATAATAGTACCCTCCTCAAAGGATTATTGTGAAACTCTATTGCCACCCTGGGGTTTGCTAATCCTAAACCAGTTTAAGCAACCTGAAACTACTTTGATGTAACTTTCAAGCGCCTCCTCTGTTACAATGAGGCAGCAACCAGAGGCTAGGCACTTACTATTTTGGAGTGGTTGGGTTTCCCAACATGGGAAACCTGCACTGGGTCTTCATTTTCTGGGACAGAGTGACAGGGAAGAGCAACAAAACTGCAAGATGTGGGAACTTTGAGGGGGGTTGTTTGGGGAATGAAACTCAGCTGTGGACCATGCATCAGGCAGATGACTCCCGTCTCTGACTCACAGCCAGATAGAAATGATGGGAGAATGGCAGTCATGGCTGGTCCCGAGCCTCAGCTTCCAAGCAGGGGATTCAAAACATCTGGTTGAGTGCTGACCTCCACAGTACATCCCTGCTTGTATTCCGCCCTGCCCAGCTGTTTTCTAGCAAGCAGAGCCCAGCTTCCCGTGAAAACCCAGAACAGAGGGCAACCCGGGAAGGGGTTCACGCCAGGGGGAGGGAGGACTTAGCAGCCAAGACAAGACTCCAGAAATAGCTTAAACCTCGGACACGTTCCTCCATTTTACTCCAGTCCCGCCATTGTTTCAAGTACTCACATTACATATTGTCTTTTAAAAAAATATATTTTTAATGTGGTTATACTTGTATGAATAGACCAGTATGATATAAGTGATATTTAGTAACCAATAATTACTACGTGTTAGCCATCTGCTACTCCTGAGGGTTTCACCAAACCCTTTCATAAAAGCAAAATGATACTCCCCAGCCAAATTATATAACATTAACAGAATATTTTATATGCGAAATGCTGTATTTCTTTACTTTTCATTCAACCGAAAATGTACACAGTCAGTAACAAGCCATTTCAGCTGCATATTTATCCAAAACATTTCATAGGCAAAAAAAGTCAAGTGAGAAAAATAACAGTTCAGCCACATGAGGGCTAGGAAAACACATTAGAAAAGGGATCCTCATTACAATAATAAACGAGGGTCCCATTAAGGGTGCCACATGCAGGGCGGGTCCATACTTGGCAGGGAAAGCTGGCGCTTAGAAGGTTTTCCCCTTGACTTGGAGAGCATCTCCAGCACCCTAGCCGGCACTTCCTGGCCGGCTGCTGCAGCTGCCTCAGAGGAAGCAGCGGCGGCAGCAGCTCCAGCCAGTTTTTAGCCTCACATTTTGGGAAGTTCTTCTGTGTATGTTTGGGCTCTTGGGTATAGCCCAAAGTTGCTGCAGACAAGCACACCAGGACAAATAGGACAGAGAGGTGTGGGGCTCGGCATCCCGCAACACAGCTGCACAAAGACACATCCTGACATCCCTGAACTTGAGCTCAGAGACCCCTGGCCAGGGAGGAGGTGGAGGGGGACACTGCAGCTCTTGGCTGGCAGCATTTGCCAGTGAGTGTGATGTGCAGACTACTGGGTGGGAGGCAAAGAAAGAAGGCTCAGACTTAGTCTCCGCAGAGACAGTGGGGCAAAGGTGGAGTGTAGTGCTTAGACGGTTATTAACCTTCTCTAAGTCTCAGTTTCCTCATCTGTAAAATAGAACCATTATACTTATCTTCTGGGTTGTTTGAAGATTAAATGATATTATATAGGAGTGTGCCAAGCAGAGTGCCTGACCCATAAAAGTCACTTGATAAATGTTATATATTAAGCTTATGACTTAGTTGAGTAAATGAAATATAACCACATGAAATAGTAGGGAATAATCATAGAACATGGGGCAGGAAATGCAAATATTCCAGTATGGACTAAATTTGAGATGCTGAAAGGTTCGCCGGGAGAAAGTAGGGCTGAGCAACGATTCTGCAGGGCAGTGGTGAGTTTCCCCTGAGAACTCCTCTATGTCTCTGATACTAAGGAAGCCTGGTCATTTCCAGTCACTGCCAAAGGCTGGGAGGCCTCTGTGCAGAATACCTTGGGCCCTCACTCCACAGCTCAGGTCAACAGAGGGGTCTGTCTATGGCAACTTGGGCCCCATAGCACAGGCTTTCTTCTAGGGTGGAGGAGTGGGACAGGTAGGGAACTCACAGAGACATGTAACGTCCCTGTGTCTGCAGTTCATCTCTGATTAATCTTCTCAGAATTGCTCTGTGTTTTGTGCTTGCAAGAGCTTCCGTTATTTACCGCCTGACTTCTGAAAGGGGCCAGGGCCTTTTTTATATGAACATTGAAGAACTTTCCACATAATAGAAAAAGCTATGTTAAACTGTTACACGGCTATTTCCCCTCTCCACAAATACTCACCCAGAGATGGAGAAGGGGACAGGAGAGAGTGAGAGACTGAGGAGGAAAGAGGACATCAGGACAGTCCAAGATGACTCACAGCGACAGGCGAGGAAGGCAGTGGGCAGCATTTTCGGCTTGCACCTCTCCCGAGGAGGTAATCGTGTTGCCGCTGGGCCTGAGAAAGCCAGTGGCGGTGGAGCAGGACAGCACCCTGGCTATGTGGGGCACCAATCTGACCCATTTTCCCTGGAGGCCACATTTTTACCTGGAATCAAGCTCCCCAGAGCTGAGGGGCCACACACCCACCTGTGTCTACCCATTCCTTTATGCAGCCTGGGTTTGGTGAAGATTCCTCAAATAGAGTTCAGTTTCAGAGACAAATCTGGGGACTCCCGGCTCCTAACGGGATCGGGGTCGTTTGGGAGGCAAGTCAGGAACAAGAGGACCCTACTCTCCACAGTTTGATATGTGACTGAAAAGTCAAGTTTAAATTCAGAGTGTTAAAATCCAGTCTTCTTATAAATACAGTACAGTCATTACTTAAAGGGGCCCTGCCTTTTAGAATGAATGATTCATTTTAGTTTTTCTGCCTCAGGAAGGTGGCGTATTCAATCTTCTTAAAGTAAAATACCTGCATGTTGTGTTGTTGTTAATATGGTCAATTAACAGCACCCGCCAAAGGATTTCTCAGTTTCTCAGTAAATAGAGCAATGCTGAACCCAAACAGGCAGCCTTTGTATTCATGAAGCATTTACGAAACCCCCACCCTATGCAGGAGGTCAGGGGGGTGATAGGAGGAATCATATCCCACCCACCTCAGCAGCCTTCTGTTTCCCCATCTATATAGTGACGTGTGGGATGAGATTTCTCACAAAACTTCTAGTCTGAATTTTCTGTGATTCCATAGTGTGACCCATGCCCTAAGGAGCTCAGACTCTTGCTGGAAAAAAAGACTCTTCCCAGTGAAATATCAACATGGCAGTGACCTGAGGTAAGGGACAGGGACACTGCACGGGTGGATTGGAGAAGTTCTAAAGCAGTGGTTCTCAACCTTCCCAATGCCACGGCCCTTTAATACGGTCGCTGTGGGTCACGACCCCCAGGTTGAGAACTGCTGTAAGGCTGTTCCTTCAGGAAAGGAACTATGTGGGAGGAAGGGACAAAATGAAAAATGCTGTTTGGGAGCCTGGCAGCAGCGTACAGAGAGGCTGCCGTGAGGACATCTGTTCCCTCTGACAGATGGAGCCCCTAGGGGTTCCCACACTGTTGCTAAAACCTTCCTTCTAGGTCTTTCTCATGGCCTGTGTCACCTGAGGACTTTTTCTTTGAAAATTTAATTAAACAAATATAGTGTTCTGGCCAAGTGTCATCTTGGGAAGTATATATTATCTCTTTAAGTTATGTTTGTTTTAAATCCCCCTGCTTTTCCCCCTCCCATGTAGAATCTGTCTTTGCTGGAATAAACTGGTTTTGAACCTGCTAGTCAATTTGACTCCACCAGTTACTAGCTCCATAACCCTGGGCAAATTACTTAATCTTCCTGAGTCTCAGCTTTCTTATCTGTAAAATTGGATAATAACAGCACCTCTCTACCAGGGTTGTAAGACGATTAAATGAAGTGAAGGGTCTATCTAGCCCATGTGAAGAGTCTAGAATAGGGCCTGATACAGAGGAAGTATTTATTACATGTCCAAACAGGACTTCTTGTGAGTGCCTGACACACTGGATTATCTCCTGCTTAAATCTGTAGGGAGGAGGAGGAGAGACTCTGAGAGGAGCAGTTGGAGAGGGCTTCAGAAATGGAGTTGCCAGTGTGGTTGGGCTGAAGGATGATGGGGCAGAGGCATCATCTTTAGTTGTTTTTGCACAAAAATTATTTGAGAAGCACACATAAAAAGCAGTTCCAAGATCATAGAGAGCTTTATAGATAAGCTTTGAGTTAATCTGACTTATGGCATAAGTTGGAACTTCATTTAAAAAAATAAATTTCTCATGTTTTATGTTTTTTTTATTACTAACCATGGCACACATTTCTTCATTGTCTGTGCTCTTTATTCTATTCCCAAGAGGTCAGTGGGTCCAGCAAACACTGAGTTTCTAAAGATGTCCTGAAACCAAAATGCCAAGAGTCCTCTTTAAAGAATGTGCCTGGTCTTCCATGATCAGCTCTCATGGAGGTTCTTTGGCCTTGGATACAGGCCCAGCCAAGGACTTCCACACTGATATCTCTCTTCTTTGAGTTCCAAATGACATTTTTATTAACCATAGCTATCATTTGAGACTTTACTATGATTCAGGTACACAGATAACTAAATCAACTCATAAAATACTTTATGTTGGTCCTGTGAGACAGGGCTCCTTATTATGTCCATTTCACAAATAAGAGCCCTGAGACCCCAGAGAAGTTAAATAACTTGACTAAAGTCACACAGTAGGCAAGTGGCATAGCGGGGACTAAAATCCGCGTTTGTCTGATTCTGATTCCTAATAACTACAACCTCCAGCTTCCTAGATGATGAGGCAGTTGGGTACTAGGAGTAAAAAAGGCATGTAAGGCAGATGAAGGAGAAAGAAAGGGAGATATTTAGGATGATGCCTTGGGAGAGTTAAGGGAAGATAAGGGGAACAAACACAGCTGTAGAACCATACTCCCTTTTATGGAGAGGCTTTTATGGAGAGGGCAGGAGGCACACAGGTCAGAGGAGTTGGTGCCATGTACTTTGGCAAGAAACTACTATGCATAGTCCACAATCACCTTCGACAGTCCTGGGCATTTAGAAGCCGAGAGAGTGTGAGAAATGCCTAAGGATAGGGAAGCATAGGTTAGCTCAGCCTTTGCTGTCTCAAGCATCTGGGTTCTTTATGGTCTTGGGGGAAGAAGGAGAATTGCCCAGGGGAGCTAAGTCCCTGGAGATAAAAGACAGCTGCCAATGATTAGGGAGACACAGACTGGAAAGCCAGACATTTGGAAGCACAGCCATAGAAAATCAAACCCCTCCTAGGTGTGCATTACTGCAACAAAATAAAGCAAATTTACAAGCATATTATGGAAACTGCAGGAGAGGGAAATCATAGAAAGTTGCTAGTGAACAAGGAAATTGGAAATGGAAATTGGAATCTCCCAGTACAGTGCTGATTATTAGTTTGAGCTGCGTAAAATGTCACTGATAGTGTCTTTGTTACTGTCTTCTGCTTTCAGCTTTATCTTAGTGATTACACAGATATTCAAAAGGCTTCCAAGGGTTTGTCCTCAACCTCCTTGCCCCAATCCTATTTTTCCTGTAACTCCTTAAATTCCTTAAACCTCAATCCTCCTCCATTGGAAGTGTTCTTCGTGCCTGGAGAGACCCTACTGCATACGTGGTGTGCTCCTGGCCCTCCACAACTGTGCTTTCCATCTCCGCAATCCTTATGGGCTAAGCCTAGTAAAATAAATACCTGCGGTGTGATGAACACTTCTCAGTTTCCCTCGCCCTGGTTGTGTGACAATTCTGCGACTCACATTGAGAAGCAGCAGGAGAAGGCAGTTGGTCCGGGTTGTGCCTAGATGAGGCTCTGAGCAAAAGCCTTTCCCAGTGTGGGGGTGTCTACAGGCCAGGGAAGAGCCTGCCAGGATTTGCCTGAAATCTCTGCATTTTCTCTGGGTAGCTCAAGTTGGAGATGGATGTAAGTGGGGATGGAGGAAGCCCACCCCGGCCAGGACAATGAAAATAAAGAGCAAGCGTGCATATCCTGGACCAAGCTGACCCCTTTTGAGATACAAAGATGGCTCAGGGTCTGTCTGGGAACAATTCCCTTGGTGCAGACCCCAAAGTTGGAGGAAAATTGAAGAGCAGAACAATTTCCATTCATGAAGAAAATGAGGAGGCTGAGTATCTTTTCAATGAGTCAGCTGTAGGCAAAGGGATTTATTTATAATATTATTATTTGGTAGAAAAGAACTTACTATGGCTGAATATAAAAAGTATTTTTTTGATAAGTTAAAGAGATTAAGAAAAATCGGGCCGATTTTGACAGAGAATGGTGTGTAAACGAGAGGTGTTATCAGTGAGGATCTGGCACCAGCTCCATTTTGTTATGGTGAAAAATATCAGTATTATTTACTAAGAAGATTAGGGTTGAATTGGAAGAGAGGCTGGTTGTTGTGTGCAGATGGAGATAAGATAAGGATTTTACCTTCTCCGTGGAGCCAAATGCAGCGCACACAGCACTGTTATCTCGGGGCTGGCAAGCAGGGGGATATTAAGATGTACGTTGTAATTACCAATGGCAGGAGCAAATTTCATAGCGACTATTTTAAACCCTAATAAAATGCCGGCCTTTAATTATACAGCTTTGAAATATTTTTCTCAGTTAATTGCAACGGGGGAAAATAAAATCAACCTCATATTTGAAACTGATTCTCACAGGGAAAGCCCTCGGCCTGGCGTTCCAGCTGCCTCTGAGCTCAGTGCTACTGAACCAGGGGCTGCCTGGGCCCTGAGTTTCCAGGTTCCATGGATGCCCCTCCCTCACTGCAGCACCCCCACTGCCAGCCTTGCGTGGGAGAAAGTAAGAAGGGGTGATGTCTTTCTGTGCAGAATTAGATTTCCCCAAGAAGCCACACTCTCATCCTCCCGGGAAGGAACCCTGATTTCTAGAAGCTGGAGGCAGGGGGGATACAGGAGAGGAGAAAGGAAGGCCGGAGAGCAGGGAGAGGCTTCTGCTTTACCCAGGTGCTGCCGGGGGCTCCCGCCTGTGGAACATGCAACCCCACCAGGCCTCCCCACAGGACACGCTGAGGCTGTCCTTCTCTGCCCCCAACCGGCCTACATATCTATTTCACAGGCTCATAGACTCGTAGTTTCATTTATTTACCCTTCTCTCTCCCTACTTTAATAAAAAATACTAACAACAACAGCAGTGGCACTAGTGAGAGTCATAATGGCTACTACACGCCAGGCACCATCCCAAGGACTTACATGTTTTATGCACGTAAAGTTCACAGCAGCCCTCTGAGGCAGGCTGTACCTGGTTCACAGAGGTAAAGTAACTTGCCCAGGACCACACCTGGGGTTTCCCCTCTGGTCTGTCTGACCTCAAAGTCCTGCTCTTCACCCCCGGGAAGCTCACCTCCCCTTTACCTAGCAGCACCAAGGTGCTGGTCCTCACCCATCCTGCCGAGGATGTCACCTGCAGTGACATGGCCTTCCCAGCACTCCTCTGGCTCCACTCCCCTGTTGGCGATGTCAAGGCTCCTCTCTGTTCCTCCGCAGGCTGGCCCAGGTACCTTTCCTCACTCATCATCCACTTCCTCTTCACAGATCCCTTCCAGTCCTGGAGGGTGGACCTTGGCTCACTGGCTGTGGAAAAGAACCACACCTGCCCTTGTCCTCCTGGCTGGGAACCCTGTAGGCCTCTCTCCACTGAGCTGTTCTTCCAGGCCCAGTTCAAACTGCACTGCCTCTCAACCCTGATCCCCCATGTAGTCCTTAGGTGTGCATGTTACCATCTGACCCTCTGCCAGCATGTGCTGGTGGTGCCTCTCAACCCTGACCCCCCACGTACTCCCTGGGTGTGCCCCATCACCATCTGACTCTCTGCCAGCAGCACATACAGGTGGTGCCTCTCTAGGATGATTTAGGAGAAGAGCTCCTGAAGACAGGGCAGTGGCCACGACATACCCTCAGTGACATACTGTTTCTCTGAGGTCCTAATATCATTTGCTGAGTAACAACTGATCAGTTATGCTTTAACATACCTGTGTTCTATTTCACTTAGTGGATTGTGAACTGCTTGGTGGCAGGAACTATATGAGAGCTCATTTTTTAATCCCAGCCCAAACTCCCAGAAGTGCCTTTGATGGGAAAGGGCCTGGTTGAGCGTCTTGGTCCAGGTGGTGGGAAACTGCTGGACAAAAGGCTGAGAGATGGTGTAGTTTTAACTAGTTTGAGTCACCTTATATCCCATAACCCTAAACTCCTCCGGAGAGAAATGGGGCCAGAAACACTTCGCCTGTGGAGTGTAGGGATAGAGGTCCAATGACAATAAGGGATGGAGAGGCATCAGGTGTGTTGCCAAATAACTGCTTCCTCTTAGGGGGCTGCCAGATTCTGAAGTCTGTTTTGTTGACTGGAACTAAAAAGAAAACATCTTACCCCACACCACTGACCCCTGAGCTCTGGCTGTACACTGTCCTGTAGGCAGACAAGTGGGTACTACCCCAGGGAATCATAGTTGAGCACTGGAGGAATTGGGAAGGTTCTTCCAGAATCTTCCCTGGGGCTAGCATGAGGCAGGGAGAATGCCAGGTTGCAGGTTTTCTCCAGGGGAGTGAAGCAACCCAATCAGACACTACCCTATTTCAATCATTTCTGTTTCAAGGCTTCAGAGCAACATTTAATCCCTATGCGCTCAGGTGAGCACTATTATTATTTCTATTTTAATGATGAGAAAACTGGCTTAGGGAAGTTAAGTAACTGTCAGCTGACCATTGGAACCCCTTTTATTCTAAAGTTGTGTTCTTAACAACTATACCTTATAGCTTCACATGGGGCCAGCCTGCATTAAATATGTATCCACAGAAGCTACGTTTGATTATGTGTTCTCAGTATGGTGAGTGTGTGCGTTTGCAGCGGACACGTCCATCTCATGATGGCCATTTACAGCCTTCCCAACAATTAGCATGGACCAGGGCTTTGTGAGTCTCTGGCTTTGGGGAGTCAGAGTCCCCTCAGCCACAGTGCCTGGCAGCAGCCTGTTAGCCAAATAGCAGGAGCCTGCCGACACATGCTCGCAGTCACAGAGCTTCAAGATTGTCACAGGAGGCTGCAGCTGGTCCTGAGGTTACAGGCTTTGTGGGTGCTGCCTGGTGTTGGGGGCTCTCACTGTTGCAGAAATGATTAATACCCTGATACTATCTTGATGGCTTTAGGAGACACCCCTCCGTGGACTGGGATGCTACTGGTTGATATAAAATGATTTTTTTTTCCAATCTATTTCATGGTGGCAATAATTCAGACAAGGAAATGTCTTTTCCTTCTATAGGAGCTTTATGCTGCTTTTTAAAAAAAAATCACAGAAAATCATAAAGAGAATTTTTCAGAGAACTTAATATGCTGTAACTGGGAGCTTGAAAAATGAAACACTTTCTAAATTTCTGATATTGAACAAATGGCTTTCCCCCCTCCTGAACAATAATGACCATCTCTCCCTCTTCCAAAAGCCAGGCAGCTTAGGGGAAGGAGGGTAAGAGAGAACACAGCCAGAGGAAGGTTTGAAAATATTAGTGTTTCCTGGATTTTTCACCCAGAAGCGACTCATTTACCTATATTTTTGCAGCCTGTTCTGAAGGGCTAGAATGTATAATGTTAAGTCATTGACTAAAACTAATTTTTAGATTGTGTTGTATCTTTGTTCCTCCCTCATTTACAATGTTTTTAAGGTGTTTTGTCCCTGGCCAGTGCACACCATGATCAAAGCAGCTTTTTAAAACAAACAAACAAAAAAAAATCTGCTTTTACTGGGGGGCTTCCTCCATGCTTTTTTTTTTTTTTTTCTTTTTTGTCTTCACATGACAAGCTGAGGCCACTGGCAATAGTAATATTTTAAGAGTTTTCTAAGCTTCTGATTTTTCAGCAAACATAGAATTCAGCAAGATCTGAGCTGCCCATTTGCCAGCAGGAGGCTGTAGTTTGATATAAACAGCCAGCAAGTAGCTGGTAGATAGATGGGCTGAACTTGCAGGGATTTGGTGACAGGAAAGCTGTGATCAGAGAACTAAGCTTGAGCATTTACTATAAACCTTTGCAAAACATTATTTTTATCAAAGTTATACAGGAACATAGTTTATAAGTAATAAATGTAATTCTAGAAGGCTTATACCCACCCCTCCTTTTCACATTCCCCAGAGGCCACCATTTCAAATTTTTAGCAGCTTCTTCTATTATTTGCTTTTATATATCTAAATAACGTGTGTATACTGTTATTTCTAGAATTTCCAATTTTATTTTATTTTTATTTATTTATTTATTTTGAGACAGAGTCTCTTGGGTTCAGGCGATTCTCCTGCCTCCATCTCCCAAGTAGCTGGGACTACAGGTGCTCACCACAACGCCCAGCTATTTTTTGTTGCAGTTGTCATTGTTGTTTAGCTGGCCCAGGCTGGGTTCGAACCCGCCAGCCTCAGTGTATGTGGCTGGCGCTGTAACCACTATGCTATGGGTGCTGAGCCCAGAATTCCAATTTTAGATACTGTCCACTAATTCCCTACTAAGGAAGATGGAGAGCTGGCTTTTTCACCCAGCTGCCATTCACACCTGCTTCTTCTCCACTACCACACTCTCTGCCCTGGTGCACACAACATAGTTGTATCAGAATTTTCCACAGAGTCAATAGTTATTGATCTATTACTATAATTATGAAAATATTATTTACTGTGGAGCTCTGCGCATTCTATGGTTATATTGCCTTTCTTATATTTCTCACTTTGTTTCAGTAAAGTTAACAATACTCTTTTACTCAGTTTTCTGATATACTTATAACTAATTTGCTCATAAATGTTCTCTCAATATGTTCACAATGGAATTTTTATCCATTTTATTTTTTTCTAGGTAATCCCATCCCATAACTATCTCTCCTCTTGCTTCAGTTGGGACTGGTTATTTCCTAGGCTATTGTGCAGTTATTGTCATGGCATTTTTCCTACAACTATTCTGATGATTCCATCCGTCTTTCTTTCTTTCTTTCTTTCTTTCTTTCTTTCTTTCTTTCTTTCTTTCTTTCTTTCTTTCTTTCTTTCTATCTTCCCTTGTATTAGAGTCCCTATTTCTGGGATACAATGTCTCCCCCCTTTCCTTGGTTTATTCCTTCAGAAGTTTAATGGTAAAAAAAGATACATAAGATGAGGTGGAGATAAATTTTTTTTGAGCTCTTGTATGAATGAAAATATCACTAGTCTAGATTTATGCTTGATTGATAGTTTGGCTAGGTATAGAATTTAAGGGTAGAAATTATTTTCCTGGCCCAGCAAGGAGGCTTATGCCTGTAGTCCTAGTACTCTGGGAAGCTAAGACAGGTGGATTGCTTGAGCTCAGGAGTCTAAGACTAGCCTGAACAACAGTGAGATGCCATCTCTGCTAAAAATGGAAAAAAGATTGCTGGGCATAGTGCCATGTGCCTGTAGTCCCAGATACTTGGGAGGCTGAGCAAGAGGATTTCTCAAGACTAAGAGTTTGAGATTGCAGTGAGCTATGATGATGATATGTCAGTCTACCCAGGGCTACAGAGTGAGAGTCTGTCTCAAAATAATAAAATAAAATAAATAAAAATCAAACAACAACAAAACAATTATTTTCCTTCCGTTTTGTAAAGCATTTCTCTATTTCTCAGGATTGCATACTGATTCTAAAAACTATTGAACCAGTAAAATCATATGAGTAATTTTAGTAGCAGTAACCTATTGGCAGATTTTAAGAACTAACCAAAAGTTGAATGGCAGATCACCACTTAATAGGTATATGCTGATTAAGATAATAAGAATAGTTGCTTTCTTACCCTCTTTGAATTCCTTTGCTTTAATGACCTCCAACATCAGATAAACTATGCTTCTTATGATCCCCTGCTTAATTTTCCTCTTCACAGCCAGGAATTCTCTTCTTTGAAAATTTTCTTTTAAAAACAAATCCTACACATTTTTTGAGACCTATTTGAAAGCCCATCTTCTCCATGGGACCTGGGTACACTAGTGTGCCAATTACTCTGGATGGACTCACTCAACTTTCCCACCATACTTTTTATATTTAGCGAGATTAGAAAGCTGGAAACTGCATTTCTGAAATTTTTTTGCAATTAGAATTCTAGATTTAAATTAGGTTCTGCCTAACTAGACATACTCACAGATTTAGAATTGAATTGAATGAATTTGAAACTTGGAATTAAATTGTTTACCATAGCATTGAAAGAAGAAAATAGATGAGGCTGAAAGTAGAAGAAAGGAGTTTTCCTCTAAGCCCTCAAGGAATTAGTCTGTCATTCTCAAGGCTGACTACTTGAGTGCACGAGGCTCTGCCTACTTCACACAGTAGTCACTCAATAAATGTTTGCTGAATGATGAATTGATAGTCATTAGAAAACCACTAGAGAGTTCAAAGACTGAAGTCCTCATTAACTCCACCCAAAAATAAAACAAAAAAAGAGAAAAAAGAAGGAAAAGTATGAGGAAAGGGAAAGGGAAGAAAGTTCCAGTATACTGATCTTGCCCTGCGCAGTTCAGAGCCATCCCTTGCGTGATGGCAGAAGTCTAGAGTAGATCTGTAGAGCTCTCTGCTCATTGCTGCCTGGCTGCAGGCTCTTTGGTTTCATTCACTTCTGAAGCAAATTTCTCTGCCCTCAAACTTCCCTCACTTTATCCTCATCTGGTGTCCAGTTCATTTCCCACTTGCAAGTGTCACGGGAATATCACTCTATAACAACACGTGTGTGTTCTCCTAAATTGAGCTCTGTGAAGTCCCTCATTGTTCTCCAGAGAACTCATGCATATCAGCTATTATGTCACATCTGACACAGAGAAGAAAAGGAGGAATCCACTGAGAGTGATCGACAAGGCGGGGACAATATGTTCCTGAGTCAGACCAGTTCATCTCGGTGCTTGTTCACAAGGAGTTCTTCAGAAAATAGAGCACCACCTCAAATTCCATCTGTAAGGATAAAACAAATGAATGATTCGAAACCACATGCACAGTGAATGAAATGACCGCTGACTAGCAGCGTACTCAGCAATAATCCTGGAGAGCCAGAGAGGACAGCAGAAGCAGCGGCAGTGGACACGGATGCAGTAAGTTACTCTGAGACACACAGCCACCCCTGCGCAGCATCTCAGTTCATACACATGAGGTATGTCTTATCAACTCCATTCTGCAAACGAGGAAACCGAGAGTCAGAGAAGTCTTATGGAAGGTCACACATCTAGTGTCTGTGCTAGGATTTGGATATAAGCCACTTGATTCCAAGTCATGGGCTCAGTTTCAGTCTTTATCTATACACTGTTATGGCTCCCAGAATACAAAAGTTGGTGAGAACCAGGGGAGGAGTTGGGAGGGGCACATGGTTCTCTAATGCCTTCAGGATGGGCATCAAGGGGAAAGGTAAATGAATGGAATGTCCTGGCAAGGGAAGCATTGTATGATTTTGTGATCAATTCATACAATAGGGACCTAGATGGAAGTCAGATAAGCAAAAGTGCCCTGTGGCCAGAAAGAGTCACATGTGTTTCTCAGGAGGGCTTCGGCTAGGAGACATTCTCCTCAGTTTGGAATGGTTTAGGGAGGCTTCCAGAAACTTGGAGGCAGAGGTGGCACCTCCACCCTGGCTCACATGGAACACCTCCATTGGAATTAGTTAGATACACTGGTTTTTCTAATACACAATGGGGCTTGAACGTCAGTATGGCACTGCACAGCATCAACTGTCTCATCCAGATTTCTATCATTTACTCACATATTCATTCACTCAACTTAATTTCTGGTCAGTAGTTAGCTCTGTTCTTAGCCCTATAACTCATGAGAGAAAAGATGCTACTTACTCTACCTCAAAACGCTTACCATCTTACAGAAAAGACCAGGCACAGTCCAATCAGTTACGGAACAACTTATCGACAGGAATGATGAAGCGACCAAAATAATGATACCAGCTATATAAATACAGGCGGCCCCTGGGTCATACATGAAGCAACTTAGGGCATTCCAAACTTACAAATGGGCTCCCATGGCTCCCCGCAGGGACAATTTACAATTAAGCAATTAAATTAATAAATCGGAACTAGGTTCAGAAAACTAGTGAACAACGTGTGAACAAACCGCATGGCGTGAGCAGTCGTCCGGTGCATTATCGTTCACTAGCTCATACAATATTTACGCACAGCAGCGCTTTCACCTTAATGTTCCAATTCATTTCGTGAGTATGTGTTTACCCTTCTGACCATGCCTGCAAGTCCAAAGTCCACTGCAAGTCCAGGTGAGCCTGCAGGGAAGAGAGAGGTGATTACAATGGAAACAAAAATAGAAACAATTAAGCATTCTGAGAAAGGCCCGACACCACCATCCACAGGGAAAGCATTAGGCTTCCATCACTTAGCTGCGGGGACTGTTAGAAAAGATGAAGTGAGAATAATGGGCACGTGAAAGGCAGTGCCCCAATGAAAGCTTCAATTACTATTGAGCAGCATAGTGGATTAATTATTGAAATGAAAGGTTATAATTGATTTGGGTAGAAGATCAAAGTAAGTGTAACATTCCTATTAGCCTACCATTGATTCAACATTAGGTGAGTGTTAACCTTTAATATTCTTTTTTGAAATTTCTGCTGTCTTCTTCTTAAACTTTTTGTATGAGTTTGGTTTTATGTTCTGTTTGAGTTAAAAGAAAGAGCATCATCTTTTTTAACATTATTACAGTATGGGATATAATTACTATTGGAGCATTACACTGTATCATTATTCCCATATATGAGCCATTACAGTATTGTTGTTATTGTCATTACCGTACATGTGCTATTCATCAGGAATCTAACTTACTTACAAATATGACCTAAACACGTTCTCACAGATGTATGTTATCCATAACTCTGGGGCCACTTGTACTATTTTGTATTTCTTTTAAAAGCAAATGGAATAACTAAAATTACAAATTTTGTGTTATATATTTCTGTTGTGTGTGTGCATTAAAAACATATATAACACAAAATGGAAATGTAAGCCTTTCATGGGAAGACTTAAATGGAAATGTAAGTCTTTTTTTTTTTTTTTTGCAGTTTTTGGCTAGGGCTGGGTTTGAACCCACCACCTCCAGCATATGGGGCTGGTGCCCTACTCCTTTGAGCCACAGGTGCCACCTGAAATGCAAGTCTTTCCTGGGAACAAAGACAGAAATTTATGGTAGAGACCAAACTAGAATCATTGGTCATTCTAAAATCATCAAGGACAGCAAGCAATCTTAATTTAAAGCCCTTCCCACATCGTGTCCAGCAAATTAAAATGCACTCACCCCCACACTAAATACATGTATATGTATTTTGTGCATGTAACATTTTTCACAATTCTTTTTATACTATACTAAGAGTAGCTTATTTAAGTCATAATTGCTGATTATTTGCTAACCATATGGTGCCTACCCAGGAATTTTTGGGAGGGGAGGAAATCTAATTTATAAATCATTTTCAAATATAATATTTTTATGAATAGTAAATTTAATGATGGCAATGATATAACATATTATAGATAAGAAATATTATCTTGATTTTATGGTCTTCTTTTAGAATCAAGAGATCTGATTGTTGAAAAACAAACATATAGACCTTAGGATTGTATCCAGGACCCCATGTACAAAAATGACTTGGATTTGATGTAGAGAACAAAAATATGAGGAAAGCCCTATTGCACACACACACACACACACACACACACACACAAAATGGAATGAAACCTTCCTCTTCTCATTTTTATTTTCTCCACTGAGAATCCCACCAAAAGTAAAAAGCACAAAAAGTATAATGGTACTGATTTCCCCTAGAATTGGTGCTCGCTCTACTTCACGTTCTTGGAATTGTTCGGGTGTGATGATACTCAGAGTCAGGGGTTTGTGCCCCAAAGTGAGGACACCAATGAGCAAGGACAGGCTATGCCTTGCTGGAGCATTAACAATGAGCCTGTGGTTTCCAACAAGGAGATCGGGGATCATTCTCCCCACATTTGTCCCTCAAATCTCTAACAGTTTACCAGTTTTGATCATATTAGTATTTTTTTTTTTTTTTTTTTTTGAGACAGAGTCTCACTCTATCTTTTTAGTAGAGACAGGATCTTGCTCTTGCTCAGGCTGGTCTCAAACTCCTGAGCTCAGGCAGTCCACCTGCTTCAGCCTCCGCGTGCTGGGAGCCACTACACCTGGCCAATCCAGAGATGATTTAAGTATAGAGGGCTGTAAATGATTTAAGCAATTTAAAGTACACAGGACTGTGTTTTTAAAATTTGTATTTTTTTTCTGAACATTTTGGATTCATGTTTGGCAGAATACAAGGACCAACTGTTTCTGGTGTCAGCAATTCTTGAGTCTTTCAAGGTCTCAGAAGAGTAAGTTTGTTTGGTTCTCAACTTTTCCAACTGCTGGCTTTCTCACACCTACTAAGTTAATTATTGTTTATTCATTTGCCTTCCACCTGGCTACTTTTAGAGACAGGGTTCTCATTCTTTTTTTTTTGCAGTTTTTGGCTGGGGCCGGGTTTTAACCTACCACCTCTGGCATATGGGGCTGGCATTCTACCCCCTGAGCCACAGGCACCATGGGGGGGGGTGGGGTCAAGTCTCATTTTTGGTCAGGCTGGTCTTGAATTTCTTAGCTCAAGGAATCTATCCACCTCAGCCTCCCAGAATGCTAGGATTACAGGTGTGAGCCACTGCGCCCAGCCCAAACTAGTTATCTTCTAAATACTAAATCTTGGCTGCACCTCAGTAGTGCTTGCCTGCTGAAATAATTTATTTTTAGAATGCCCCACCTTTTTATCTTAGAATTTTATCCAAAATAAATGTCCCCTACGACCCTAGGCATACTTGTGGCAAGATAGTGTGGCTGCTCTCCACCAGGGCTGCACGGAAGATTGTCTTAAATTCCTTTCCATTTACCACAGGCAACGAGAAAGAGGGAGGAAGTAGGCTGTATCCTGCAGGCTACCGTGTGGGCTGTTCTGTGCGAGGTTTGTGGGCTGAGTTGGATGACGTGAACTGACACAGGAGAGACATTTAGGGCACAGCTTCTACCTTGAGGTGACTGTGTTTTAGTTGGGGAGACACATGCAATGACTGGACAGGTCACCAAGGATGGAGAAGTCGGAGACGAGAGGGATGGAGACTCCCCGGAAGTCATGCTAATTGAACCAGGCAGGGTCTGGGGTTCTGGCCATACCTGAGGCTATTTATTTACCTACCCTGATAAATCGCTCAGCTCTTCCAAGTTTCTATCTTGTTACAGACTCTTGCCTCTCTTCCTCCTCCTAGGAATATTGGCAAGCTTTAGTCATTTGTGTTTCCTTGCATTAGCAAAGCCAGAGGTATATCTTCTCTGATAGATAATGGCCCTCAGTTAAGACAGGCAGAAGCTATTTTGCTTCATGTATTAGCGTCCTATTTTAGAATAATCCTATTCCCTTGATTCTTTAGTATTTACAATTTTTCTAAGTACTGATTATATTTTCTAAGGCAAAGTGAGGTAAAATTAGTGCATTGTACCCTGTTGTTGCTGCTTTCTGGAGTAGTTAGTCTTACATATTTGAACAATACCACCCTGGTGTAATTTTAAAAAGGAAGAGCTCGATTCTTTAAAAAACACTTAGACGGGCAGTCTGAGCTCTCTCTGAGGATCCTCGCATTAGGAGTGTTTTACATATATCACACAAAAGGAAAATGCATTCTGAAGGGATAGGGGCTTGTGCGAGCTGGGAGCTGGACCTGATGAATTGCAGCAAATGGGTCAGTTTCTGCCAGCTGCACACTGTCGGCCAGGTGATGTGTGAGGCCGTCTCCCATTAACAGGCTTGCTATGGTTTGGAAAGAGACAGGGGGACTCTGGATGTATATAGAGTCACTGGTGAGGGCATGTATTAAAAAGTCAGGCCCAGTCGGGAATAGTCACCCTCCCTGTTGTTCCCCAGCAAATCAAGATGATGCATTTACCATGCATTTCTTATGGACTTTGGCCCTCATCTAAAACCCACGAAATGATTACTGCCACACTAGTGGAGAACAGGCGTTCTGACTGTTGAGTAGAGGGACAGATGATTGTGAGCTGGAACAGTCAGGGACACCCTCCTGGAGGACTGGGACTTCAGCAGGGCCTGAAAAGGTAGCCAGGATTTAGATGGGCAGAGCAGAGGACAGAACTTCTTAGCTGCCTTACTTGTTGGGCCAGACTCATCACTTTGCTGAATTTTCATCCACAGATTATAGACACTGCCCTATGCTCTTTTTTAAAAAAACCTTACTATTATTATTTTTTTAAGACAAAGTCTCACTCTGTTGTCCAAGCTACAGTGCTATGGCATCAGCCTAGCTTACAGCAACCTCAAACTGCTGAGCTCAAGCAATCTTCCTGCTTCAGCTTCTGGAGCAGCTGGGAGTACAGGTGCCTGCCACAATGCCTGGCTAATTAAACATCTTACATTCAAAAAAATAGATGTGGAGTCATAGTGTATGGCACACCTCTTGGGGGTGGGACACAATTATAAAAGGGACTTTATTTAACAAATACAATCAGTATAACCTAATTCTTTGTACCCTCAATGAATCCCAAACAATAAAATTTTTTTTAAAATACATAAAAGTATAGAGGATAATGTAATGGACACTCATGCACTTGCCACCTCAAGCAGGAAGGTATTTTTAAATTATTCAGATCTTTTTACAAATAGGTGAATTTTACAGATAACATAGATTCTCTTTTGTCTCTCCTCAGTCCTGTCCTCACCTTAGGCAACACTAATGAATTTGGTTTATATCCAGTTAATGTTTTTATACTTTTGTGTCCGTGTGTATTTTGTTGGATTTTTCAAAGATAATCCTCTCCTTTTTTAGGAAGCAGGTGCTTTATCAGACTCTACAATGGGGAGTTGGCTGAGTGGAGATGGTAGGATAGAAAAGGCTGGGAAGCTGAGGACCCTCTATTCATAACAAGTGTTCCCTGGGACCCAGAACACATGTCTGTTGAGGCCTCAGTATTGGAAAGAAATTTAGAATCTTGGAGGGTGTGTGTTGGCCACTTACTGCTTTCAGTAAAGCCCTACAAGGTATAGATGGCTATAGGCATTCCTGAAGCAGAGACAAGAGGGAGCAAACATCACACGTCTCCCAGGCCCTTTCCTGACAAGCTGAGTCTTGGCACCCGAGACTGTTTAGAATTGCCTTATGATAGGGCCGAACAGATTGAAAGTCAGGGACTGCACATGGCTGGGAAGAAGGCTTCTCACAATCAAAGACTCAAGATTTTGGCTTGAGATTATTAGCCCACGTAACTCACTAGGAGCAAACAGACAGGATACCTGCTGAGGGAACTGCAAACTGCCAAAGAAATGCTAGAGTTGCTGGCAATGGCCTGTGACTGTTTGGTCCCTCAGGCAGTAGTTCCCAACCTTAATGGCACCAGGGACCGTGTTCATAGAAGACAATTTTTCCATGGAGGCTGGTATGAGTGGCATGGGTTTCCAGATGGTTCAAGTGTATTATATTTATTGTGCACTTTATTTCTATCATTATTATATTTTAATATATAATGAAATAATTATACAACTCACCATAATGCAGAACAGGTGGGAGCCCTGAGCTTGTTTTACTGAATTAAACAGTCCCAGCCTCAGTTCTACCTTAGATCATCTGGCACTAGACCCTCATAAGGAGCACACCACCTAGATCCCTCATGTGCCCAATTTACAGTAGGTTGGCGCTTCTATGAGAATCTAATACCGCCAGTGATCTGACAGGAGGCAGAGCTCAGGCAGTGATGCGAGGGATAGGGAGAGGCTGTGAATACAGGTGAAGCTTCCCTCATTGCTCACCATCTGCTGTGCAGCCTGGTTCCTAACAGACCATGGATTGGTACCCATTTGCAGCCTGGGGATTGAGGACCACATCTCTAACACAATCCCTCAGTTCTTGATCTTGCACCAAAAGTTATGTGTTCTTAAAACTATATACCCAGTAAAGAGTTATTCCCCTTAATGCCCATCTCAGATGTGGCCATAAGGATGAAGACCAAGAGATATTCTCCACCAAAGCAGAGCTAAGCGCTGCCAGATTGGCTGACAAAGGGTCTTGCAACATTTGCAGCATGTGGAGTCCAGCAGACTGTGATATGTGCTGTGGACCATGGATGTTGGTTAATGTATGTGGGTGTACTTTTTCTTTTTTTCCTTTTCTGAGTGGGAGTTTTGTTCTATTTTGAGTGTTTTAGAGATGGAGGATACATTAATATTTTAGTCCTTTGTCATTGGACCACAATTGCAACCACTTGAACATTAGACAGAGTTTGGATGCCACCTCCTTTGCAAATGTCTTCCAATCTCACCTCGCCCAATAGCATATAGTCCCACCATATTAGGACTGGATGGAGAAGAATTTACATCACCCAGAATCCTGGACCAATTTCTGGATATTTGTACTGAAGGAGATTTTGAGTTGTCTCTTGTGAGGGGGAATGAATGTAATTTATACTAACTGTGTGGGTAAGCAAGGGGATGGACTGTAGTAAATGTTATTTTTTGCTGTGAAGGACTAGATCAATGGATGCACAGCATCTCTCTTCATCTCCTTCCCCAGACATACCTTTAACACAAAGTCTGAAAAGCTAATACAAAATTTTTGCAGCTAGGATTCTGGATGAAAATTAAATTCTACCAATTCTACACATTTAATGTGGCATCTTAGAAGATACTGGTGCAGCAGAGCCCATCTTCCAAGCTATTTTTTGGCTCTTCTCTGTTGGCAAGCAAGTTGTGGAGATGCCATGGTCCAGTACCCACTGTGCATGGAGGGGTCATGGAAAGATACTTGCAAAGCTGATGCCGGCTGGACTCTGTCTAATGTGCAGGCAGTTGTGACTATGTCAGTGTTTTCTGGAACAAACTTCCTGATTCCTGGATTTTATAGCTGTATGTTCTTGACTTAGTAGCTTCCTAGTAGTCTCTCAATGACCTGCCTTCCTTTGTGCTAGAGCTGTAGCAACTGGACTGTGATGTTCTAGAAGTCATTCTTAGAGGTTTATTGCACAGTCTACTCCTCCAACCCTCTAAAGATTTCATAAGAACCTATTCCTCTGTGTTAAAGATCTAGAGTGGATTTTATGTCCTAATCCCTGATTGATATCATTGCTCACATGTAGAACTGTCTCCTTCTTTGCAGAGTCTCAATTTTGTCCTCCCCAGCTTTCCCCCAACATAACTCAGTCATCTGAGCCAATCTCAGTGATTGGATTTCCCTTGTAATTGGTTTAGGAAAGAACACTGACACAGCTCTGACAATGGTGATGTGTGGAAGGGAAGTCTACTGAGTGGTCTGGTTAAGACAGTGGTCCACAACCTTCCTAAGGCCGTGACCCTCTAATACAGTTCCTTGTGTTGTGGTGACCCTCAACCATAAAATTATTTGAGAAACATTAGGTTAAGAGATCTTTGCTTTGTGATATAGATGTCCAAGAAAAATGTACACTTTTCTTTTTCATTGGGTGTTGTGTTTGCATGTGGAGTCTGGGATCATGCTAGCCTTGTGGTGTGCAGGAGTAGAGTTAGGCCAAGGGGAGCACATTTAAAACTGTTGAGTGGAAAGATGGCCAATCCTGAATTCTTGATGATATGTTTAAACTGCTGGATCAAATGCTTTGGAACTGTCCAACTTCTGGATTTCTTGCTATGTCAAGATAATAAATGTCTTTATCACTGAAGCCATTTTGAGTTGGAGCTTCTTTTATTTGCATTTAAAAGATTCTGACAGTATTCACAAATAATAAACAGTATCATATTGTTACCTGTTTTTAAAAATTTGCTTAAATCAAAGTGGATGGCTTTTAATGTTCTGCAATTTTCTTCTTCTACATTTTTTTCTGTACATATTGGTATCTTTAAATATAGCCCATTCCTTTTAACCCCTTTCTCATATGTAATAGTTTGTTGACTAAACATACCACAATTTATTTATTCCTTTTCCAACTAATGGACATTTGCATTGTTTTCAATATTTTGCTATTATAAAAAATTCCGGCATGGACATTCTTGTAACATTTTCTTGAACACACGTGTAAGTGTTTTTCAAGGATATTTAATTACAGATGGATCTTCTGGAGCACCGATATGTATGTTTCCCATTTTGCTAGCTATTGCCCAGTTGATCTCCAAAGTGGTTATACCAATTTGCCTTACCACCAGCATTGTGTGTGAGAGTTCCTATTTCCCAACATCCTTTCCAACAATCAGAATTTATTTTCTGCTAATCTTATGTGTATGAAATGATCTCTCATTGTGATTTTAAAGGGTACTGTGTTGATTATAGTGAAGCTATAGTTTTTTAAATGTGTTTTAGGCTATCTGGGTTTCTTCTTACATGAATTATGCATTTTTTTTCTATTTGGTTGTTTGTAATGCATCATTTTGAATGGTAATCTTCTGATTGTTACATTGGATGTATATATCTTCTCCCAATCTACTGCTTGGTTATAAATTTCATTTATGGTTCCTTTTGTGTAGGCTGTTGTGGATCTTCTGACTTTCCAGAACTTCAGGATCAGTTTATTGACACCCACAAAATGACTTTCTGGGAATTTGAATGATTACAGATCAAGTTGGTAAAAACCAACATTTTGACAGTATTGAGTCTTTCTATCCATGATCATGGAATATCTCTCCATTTATTTAGTTTTCCTTGATATCATTCATCATAGTTTTATTGTTTCCCTCATATAGATCTTGTTCATATGTTGTTAGATTTATACCCAAGTATTTCATTTTGGGAAATACTAATGTAGATAGTAATGTATTTTTTAAATTTCAAATTCCACTTTTTTATTGCTGGTGTATAGGGAAATGATTGACTTTCATATATTAACTTCACCTCCTACAACCTCATTCTAATCTCTTATTAGTTCTAGGAGTTTGTTTTTAGAGATGGGATCTTGTTATGTTGTTGAGGCTGGAATGCAGTGGCTATTCACAGGTGAGTAAATATAAGTTTTTATTTTACTTTCACTTATTCTCTGATGCTCTCCTTTTTATTATATAGATCTGAGTTTTTGACATATATCATTTTCCTTCTCTCTGAAGAACTTATTTTTTTAAATTTTGTGTGTTTGTTTGAGACGAGGTTTCACTCTATCTTCCAGGCAGCACGTAGTGTGATCATAGCCCGCAGCACCCTCCAACTCCTGGTCTCACATGATCCTCTTGTTTTATCCCCACAAAGTAGCCAGGTCTACAAGCACATACCATTGCTCCTGGCTTTTTCAAATTATTTTTTGTAGAGATAGGTCTTGTCATGTTACCCAAGCTGGTCTCAAACTCCTGGGCTCAAGCTATCTTCCCACCTCGGTCCCCAAAGTGCTGGGATTACAGGTGTGAGCCACTATGCCCAGCCTGAAGAACTTACTTTAACATTTCTTGCAAGACAGGACTATCATTAACAAATCCCCTCATTCTTTGCTTTTATGAGAAAAAGTTTTTATTTATCCTTCACTTTTAAAAGATAATTTTGCTGGGTACAGAATTCTAGGTTGGTAGTTTATTAGTCTCATTACTTTATTTCACTATACCTCTTCTTGCTTTCTGGTTTCTGAAGAGAATGTGGATTTAATTCTTACCTCCTCTACAGGTACAGGTAAGGTGGGTTTTTCCTGTAGTTTCTTTCAAGATTTTTTTTTTTTTTTTTTTTTTGAGACAGAGACTCACTCTGCCACCTTGGGTAGAGTGCTATGGCGCCATAGATCATAGCAACCTCCAACTCTTGGGCTCAAGTGATCCTCTTGCCTCAGCCTCCCAAGTAGGTGGGACTATAGGTGTCAACTACCACATCAGGCTATTTTTAGTAGAGATGGAATCTCACTCTTGCTCTGGCTGGGATCTTGCTCTTGCTCTGACTGGTCTTGAACTCCTGAGCTCAGGCAATCCACTTGCCTGAGAGTGCTAGAATTACAGACATGATATGAGCCACCATGCCCTGGCCCTTCTTTCAAGATTTGGTTGTCTTTGATTTTCTGAAATTTGAATATGATATGCTTACATGTAGTTTTTGTTTTTGCTGGTTGATTGATTCATTTGTATTTCTTCTGCTTGGTATTCTGAGTTTCCTGAATATGTGGTTTGGTATATGACCTTACTTTGGGGAAATTCTCAGTCATTATTACTTGAAATACTGCTTCTGTTCCTTTCTCTCTTTCTCCTTCTTCTGGTAGTCTCATCACGCATATGTCTTTACACCTTTTGTAGTTTTCCTACAGTTCTCAGATAGTCTGTTCTGATTTTTTCAGTCTTTTTTCTCCTTGCTTTTCAGTTTTAGAAGTTCCTATTGTTATATGCTCAAACACAAACATTTTTTCTTCAGCTGTCTGTAGTCTACTAATAAGTTCATTTCAAAGGCATTCTTCATTTATTGTTTTTTATTGCAACTATTAAAACATTTAGTGTTTTTTATTGCAACTAAAACATTTAGTGTTTTTTATTGCAACTATTTCTCTTTGCTTGTTTCTTAGACTTTCCATTTCTCTGCTTACATTATCCATCTGTTCTTGCATGTTGTTTATTTTTTCCATTAAATTCCCTAACATGATAGTCATAAATTTTTTAAAGTCCCAGTCTGGAAAATATAATATTTCTGCCATTTATGAGTCTAGTTCTGATGCTTATTAAGTCTTCTCTTCAAACTGCATTTTTTTCCTTTTAGCACGGCTTATACTTTTTTTTTTTTTTTTTGAAAGATAAACAGATGTACCAGGTAAAAGGAACTGTGATAAATAGTCCTTTAGTAATGTGGTGGGGAGGTATAGGGACGGAAAAGTGTTCCTTAGGCGTATGATTAAGTCCCAGTCTCTTGGTAAGTACTATGAACTTCACCAGTGCTTCTCAATGCCCCTCACATTAGGTGGGACAGATGGCTAGAGAGGGCTGAAGTAGTGTATTCCCTTCCCCAACATGGAAGTCTAGACAGGGCCAGAGTTGGGTATCTCCTTCCGTGTGAAAAACTAAGCTGGCTAGATTTGAGCACTTCCCTTCCCCTAAATAGATTAGACTCTGCTATAATCTTGCAGATTAGGCAAACTAGTTGCTCCTGAGAGCAGGCCTTGTTAAGAAGAATAGAATGCTCTGGCGTGTTTCAGTATGATTCCGTCTTCTCTCCTCTTGTCAGAAGCACAGTGGTATTTTTCTTTAATAATTACTATAAGGACCTGAAAGACCTGCAGGTAAAACTCAAAGTGTGAGGTTCTCTTAGCTTGTCCACACTGAGCTCCAGCAATTTGTCAGTTACTGTTCGGGAGTTCCTATCCAGGTACTGGTTCTCCTAGAGGTTCGTGCTCATGGGTTTTGATTCTCCGTATCCACCTGTCTATCTCTCCAATTTGGGGGGCAGTGGTTTCCCTGTAACCAGCCTCACTTCTCTGATGGATCCAAAAAGAGTTATTGATGTTTCAGTTTGTTCAGCCTCTGCTTGATGTTAAGATGGAGTGAAGACTTCTAAGCTCCTTGTATGCTGAACCGTAAACTGGAAGTCTAAAGTTTTATTTTTTCATATTTAGCTTTTCGATAAATCTGGAGTTTAATTTTGTGTGTGATGTAATGTAGAGATCAAATTTCATGTTATTTTTATATACCTATATACTCGAGTATAAGCCGAGCTTTTTTGGCACAAAATTTGTGCCGAAAAACCCGAACTGGGCACAAAATTTGTGCTGAAAAACCCGAACTAGGCACAAATTTTGTGCCGAAAAAACTTGGCTTATACTCGAGTATATACGGTAGTTAGCCAGGTGGTACAACATCAATTATTGATTAGTCCATTCTTTCTCTACTTCTTGTTCAAAGCGACCTCTTTAATATATCAAGATCCTACACATATTTGAGTCTGTTTCTGAGCTTTCTATCCTACTCCATTGTTCTTTTCATCTGCTTCTAGACCAACCACATTGTCTTAATTTCTGTATTTTTATAATCATAGTTCTAGGTTAATATGCTAACAGCCAGTTTAGGAAAGCCATTTTTTCCCATTTATAACAGCTTTATTGAGTTATAATTTACGCATCATAAAACTCACCCATTGTACTTATACAATCTAATAATTTTTATAAATTTAGAGTTGTGCAATCACCACAATTTAGTTTTAGAACACTTCCATCACTCTATAAAGTTCCTTCATGTCTTTTTATAGTTAATTCCCCCCTCCTTTCACCCTCCCTTAGCCTTAGGGAACAATTGATCTGCTTTTGTCTCTATAAATTGGCCTTTTTAATTTTTTTTTTTTTTTTTTTAGACAGAGTCTCATTCTGTCACCCTCAGTACAGTGCTGTGGTGTCACAGCTCACAGCAACCTCAAACTCTTGGGCTCAAGTGATTCTTTTGCTTCAGCCATTTTTTTTTTTTAATTGTAGCTGTTGTTGTTTAGTGGACCTAGGCCAGGCTTAAACCTGCCAGCCCTGGTGTATGTGGCTGGCAACATAACCACTGAGCTAAGGGAACTGAGCCAAATTGGCCTTTTTTAGATAAATCATATAAATGGAATCACACGATGTATTCTTTTGCATCTATGAAAACCAATTTTAAGTCAATCCACCTAATGTCCAACTTACTGTATTTACTAACTTACCAAAAAGTTTAAGGAATAGCCTTCTTGAATAGATCAAAATATGACAATATTCTTCTTGAGACTATGTTCACAAATGGATTATAAATTATATTTTTCTTAGTAGTATTTGAATGAAGATTTAGTTTGCCCAAAGTTAAGATATGAATATATTTAATATAGACTTGAATATATTTATATACATATGTTTATTTCATCTTCTCCCATGTATATTACTTATAAAAATATTTTAATGAAGGCTATCTCATTGGTTACACAGCCATATATCACTTAACATTCTTTGAAATGTGTCATTAAGTGATTTTGTACAAACAACATACAGCGTACTGACTCAAACCTAGAAGGTATAGCCTACTACACACGTAGGCTATGGTATATAGTATGGTGTAGCCTATAGCTGCTAATCTGCAAACCTGCACAGCATATTACTATACTGAATACTGTAGGTACTTGTAACACAATGTTAAGTATTTGTGTACCTAAGCATATTTAAACATAGAAAATTACAGTAAAAATATGGCATTTTGATCTTAGGACCACCATCATTGATTAAAATGTTACACAGTGCATGACTGTATTCATGAAGACTACATGTTTGTTCTTGACTATATCCTTGACTACATTTATTATGTCAAATATATTCTTGCTTAGAATTTTCACTAAAGAATTAACTATAAGTTGAAAGTATCTCTTAAAACACACTTATGGCTATACAGTACATCTTGTAAATTCTGCAAATCAGTCCTTTCTGGAATTAATTCTTCAGCAAATTAATTTTTGAGAAATTGGCTTTTGGCAAATTGGCCATTCTTTGAATTGGAATTTTCTTCGGAATTACACTGAATATCAAGTCTTCACTTACAGGTTATTATTTGTGTCTAGAAGTGCTAATAACTTTTGTATGTTGGTGCTGCCCCCAACAGCCTTGCCAAATGCTCTAATCAGTTCCGAGAGTCCAGTTTTTAAGATTTCTATGTAGATAATGATGTTGTCTGAAAATAATATTTTTTTCTTTCTTTCCTTATATTTACTTTTTTCCTTATGTTACTGTGTTCCCTAGGATCTCCAGTTTAATGTTGAGGAGCAATAAAGGGCATTCATGTTTTGTTCTTGACTTCAAAAGGAGTCTTATTAAAATTTAAATATTAAGTAAGATGTTACTAAATATTTTTTGATGATACTCTTTATCAGATTAAAAGAGGTCCCTTCTATTTCTAGATAGATAAGCATTTTCCTTTCTTTTAGTTATGAAATATTACTGCATTTTACAAAATATTTTCTATATCTACTGAAATGATCATTTGTTTTTTCTCCTTTAATCTGATAAGTGGCCAATGACATTGACTTATCTTCTGCTATTGAGTGATACTTAGATTTCTGGGACATCTACTTGGTCAAAACATATTATTGGTTTTAAACAATTCTCAATTTAATTCATAAGTGACAGTACCACAAGATTTTTCTATTATCCTTCTATCTTTGTCCAGGTTTAGCACCAAGGTTAAACTAACTTTATACAATGACTTAGTTAGTGTTTCCTAATTTTTTATTCTCTGGAATAGTTTTCTTTTGATGATGAATTTAAGTACTGATTTATTTTATTTCATAATGATGACAGGTTCCTTAAAGTGATCAGTTTTCCTTCAGTCAGTTTTAATAATTTTTCATTTACCCAAGTTTTCAAATTTAATGGCATAAATTCCTTATAGATTCTTTTATTTTTTATTTATTTTTTTATATTTATTTATTTATTTATTTATTTATTTATTTATTTAGAGACAGAGTCTCAAGCCGTTGCCCTGGGTAAAGTGCTGTGGCGTCACAGCTCACAGCAACCTCAAACTCTTGGGCTCCAGAAGTCCTCAAACTTTTTAAATAGGGGGCCAGTTCACTGTCCCTCAGACCGTCAGAGGGCCGGACTATAGTTAAAAAAAAAAAAACAACTATGAACAAATTCCTATGCACACTGCACATATCTTATTTTGAATTAAAAAAAAACAAAATGGGAACAAATACAATCACACCGCCTCGTGTGGCCCGCGGGCCGGGCCGTAGTTTGAGGACCCCTGTCAGCTTCCCAACTAGCTGGGACTATAGGCGCCCGCCACAGTGTCTGGCTATTTTTGGTTATAGTTGTCATTGTTATTTGGCGGGCCCAGGCTGGATGCGAATCCACCAGCTCCAGTGTATGTGGCTGGCACCTTAGCCACTTGAGCTACAGGCACCAAGCCTAGATTATTTTATGATTTTTTAAATTTTTACTGCCTCTATAGTTAAGTTCTCTTCCTTTTTTATTTTTTATTTTTTTCTGAGACAAAGTCTTGCTCTGCCACCTAAGCTAGAGTGCAGTGGCATGATTATCATAGCTCACTACAGCCTCAAACTCCTGGGCTCAACTGATCCTCCTTCCTGAGCCTCCCAAGTAGCTGGGATTACAGATGTGTACCACCGCATCCAGCTAATTTTAAAATATTTTTGTAGAGATAGGGTCTTGAAATTTTGCCCAGGCTGGTTTCAAACTCCTGGCTCAAGTGATCCTCCTGCCTCAGTCTCCCAAAGCGGTGGGATTACAGGTGTGAGCCATCCCACCTGGCATTATGACCTCCCTTGCCACCCAGTATTATTAATTACATAGTCTATCTTCTGCATATTCTATTCATCTGAAAGAGGTGTTCTAAAATCTCCCATTGTAAGTTTGCATTTAGTTTTCCTTTCCTTTTCTTTCTTTCATTTTTTTTTTTTTGTTTGTTTTCCTTTTCATCATGTATTTTGAGGGTATCTTATTCGACACATACAATTCTATGATAATTGTATCTACTTTGTGGATTGTTCTTTCCATTATGTAATATCCTATTTCAATGCTTCTTGCCTTACATTTTGTCTGATATAGTTATTTTCATTACCATTTTCCTTATATACCTTTGGCCATGCATTTGGTTTCAATATTTCTGTACTTTTGGTTTGTATTGTACTTTTGGGCAGCACATATTTGGATTTTTTAAATCTATGTAATAGTTTTAGGCTTATGATAGTTGAATCAGGTGATTACTGACATATGGAATTGTTTCTATCATGTTGTTTTGTTTTTTTTTCCCGTGTTTTTCTTTGGCTTCTTTTTCCTACACTTTTTCTGACATTTTCTTTATCCTGGCTCTTTTTGTTTTCTCTGTTAATGTGGATATTTTTCCTGTATTTTTTTTTTTTTTTTTTACATTTCGATGGTTACCGTAAATTTGTACAAAGTAATACACTCATCAATGTACTTATTCAGCTTCATTGAATGTTAACATCTGCCCGTGCTTGTCTCAGTTTTTTACAGAGAAGTTAAAACCCCCATGTACCCCTCTGATCCTACCTCCCTCTTCATCTCCAAAGGCAACCATGAATCTGAATCTGACATTGGTCATTTCCACCCATGTGACAGATGTATGTGTTCATGAGTAATATTCAGTGCTGCTTTGTGATTTTAAAAATCTTACATAAATGGCTTCGGCACCCATAGCTCAGTGGGTAGGGTGCCAGTCACACACATCGGGTCTGGGAGGTTCAAATCCTGCCTGGACCTGCTAGAAAACAACAACGACAACCACAACAAAAAACTAGCCGGGCATTGTGGCAGGCGCCTGTGGTCCCAGCTACTTGGGAGTCTGAGGCAAGAGAATCACTTAAGCCCAAGAGTTTGAGTTTGCTGTGATTTGTGACGCCACAGCACTCTACCAAGGGTGACAAAGTGATACTCTGTCTCAAAAAAAAAAAAAAAAAAAAACTTACATAAATTATGCATGTGCAATTGTATAACTTTTTCATTATGTCAAGATTTATTTATTTTATCACATGTGGCTGTAGTTAATTTTTTCTTATTTTGGGGGCAGTTTTTGGCCGGGGATGGGTTTGAACCCGCCATCTCCAGCATATTAGGCAGGCCGGTGCCCCACTCCTTTGAGCCACAGGTGCCACCTCTAGTTCATATTTTTAATTGCTGTAAAGTATCCATTGAATAAAGACACCACCATCTCATCTCATGTTGATGGATACTTGGTTGTTTCCAATTTCTGACTGTCACAAATGCCATTGGAATAAACTTTCTTGTACATAGTTCCTTGTGCAAATGTGTGAGAGTTTCTTTAGCCTTTCTACTTTGAAATGGAGTTTCTTTGTCTTAGGGCAGATACAAGTTTAACTTTACTAGATATGACAAAAGTGCTCAGCCCAGTAGTGGTGCCATCTTATATATACTCGGTATGTTTCTCATGTTTCCTTGCATTGAGGATTCCAGATACGATCTGGTTCTGCCAATAAGATGCACTGGGGTGAAATCTGCATGGAGGAGCAGGTAGGGCTGTGCTTCTGCTGTGTCTCTAACCAGCACAGTTGTGAAGCCATTTATTTTCTGTAGCCCAATTCAAGTGGCTTTGGGAATTATTTCTCAAAACTCAACCTAGGGTCTGTTTCTTTCATGCAATGATTCTGTGAGCTACTTAATATCCTTCAAGAAACTCTTTTCTGTTGAATTTGCTAAAAAAACTCCTTCCCTGTAATGCCCTAACCAAAAGATTCTTGTTACAGTTACTTTCCCTAGAATCAGGGTACATTATGTTTTTCGTTTCCTTTCTGTAAAAGTCCACTTATAAATGTTTAATCTGTCTTTAGTCAGGTCATTATCTTAAAGTTTCTTCAATGTTTTAAAAATTGTTTTTGAAGAGGTAATAGATGAACGTGTTACACATTCAAAAGGTACCGCAGGGCCCACAGTAGGGTTCCTTACTTTCTATAAGGAGATCTCCATCCTCAAGCAGCTCAGTTCCCCAGAGGCAAATGGTGTTATCAACTTTGTGCCTTTCCTTTCAGAGTTATTTTTATGCAAGCAAATATGTGTATCTTATTTTCAAAAATGAATATCATACTACTTACACAGTCCTGTAACTACTTTTTGTGAAAAAAACCGTTATGGGGGAACATAACATGCACATATAAAATACAAACCTCCATAGTTGTAAAGGTTAGTTAATATGTAAAAAGTGTACACCTCTGTAACTACCCCTCAGATTAGGAAACAACGTTGCCAGCACTGCAGAAGTTGGCTGGTTTCTTCTCCTTCATCACCTGCTCTCTCCTTCCTTGCAAAGGAAACTGTTACCTTGACTATTCCTTTATTTTGAGACAAAGTCTTCCTCTGTTGCCCTCAGTTGAGTGCTTTGGCTTCATAGCTCACAGCAACCTCAAACTCTTGGGCTTGAGCAATCCTTTTGCCTCAGCTCCCCGAGAAGCGGGGACTACAGTCATGTGCCATTATGCCCAGCTAGTTTTGTTTTGTTTTTAGTAGAGATGGAATCTTGCTCTTGCAGAGGCTGGTCTTGAACTCCTGAGCTCAAGCAATCCCCCTGCCTCGGCCTCCCAGAGTGCTAGGATTACAGGCTTGAGCACCACACCGGCCTATCTTGACTTTTAAAATATTTATTTCCTTGCCTTTTTTTACAGCTTTGCTTCCTCTGAATGAATGTGTCTCTAAACAATAAAGTTGAGGTTTGCCTGTTATAACACTTTGTATTAAGAGAATCATATTGTATGTATTCTTTTATGTCTTGTTTTAAATTGTTGCACAATATTATATTTGTAAGACTCATTCATGTTGTTGAATATAATACACATTGCTTTTTTTAGTTGCAAATATATCTTGGAGATTGTTCTATAGCACTGCACGTAAGAACAATAATTTATTCAACCCATGTCACATAGTGATGAGCGTTTAGGTTTTTCCCATTTTTTGCTATTACAAATATGCTTCAATAAATATTCTTGCATCTATTTGTATAAGAAAACCAGTAGAATAAACCCCTAGATGCTCAATCCCCAAGTCAAAGATGATGTTTAATTTGTACTCTTGATGGGCAGTGCCAATCACTCTTCATGAAGATTATGTTAATTTTTACCTCCATCAGCAGAATTGCTATTTCCAAATACCTTTTTCCAGTACATTTAAAATTTTTTCTTATTTGATAAGTGGAAAATGGTACTTAATGGTGGTTTTGTTTCATATTTCTTTTATTGTGAGAACAGTTGGGCCTCTTTTCACTTTTAAAAATTAAATTTTCTTTTCTGTTAGTTCTTCTCATTGGCTTATGGAAATGTTTTCTTTTTTTCTTTTCTTTTTTTTTGAGACAGAGTCTTGCTGTGTCGCCCTCTGTAGAGGGCTGTGGCATCACAGATCACAGCAACCTCTAACTCTTGGGCTTATAAGATGCTCTTGCATCAGCCTCCCAAGTAGCTGGGACTACAGGCACCTGCCACAATGCCCAGCTATTTTTTTTTTTCCTGTTGCAGTTTGTCTGGGGCTGGGTTCAAACCCACCATCCTCTGTATATGGGGCCCGTGTCCTACCCACTGAGCCACAGGTGCCACCCACAGGCGCCGCCCACAACTTTTAATTCTTATAATAAATTCCATTTGGCTGTGGCATATAATTTTTTAATATGTTGCTGGATTCAATTTGCTAGTAGTTTTTAAGGATTTTTGCCCCTATATTCATAAGAGGTATTGATCTGTAATGTGTTTAGTAACTTTCCTGAAGTAATTCTATAAAATCTGTATTCTTTGATGTGTGTGGCCACTAAAGTCTCTGCTTAATTAGCATAGTTGTCATCTATTTATAAAACAAAAATTCTCTTAATTGTCTTGAGCCACTAAGTTTCCCAGCCTTTGCTAAGGAGCTGTGTACATGTGTTGGTATATATAGTTTGAAAGCTTCATCAGGCAGTTTTGCACCTATGCTTTTTAGCTTTTACTTTCTGCTTGTACAGAGTCTCAAGATTAACTACAGGTGAGAGTTTAGGGCCTTTTGAGGTCTTTCTTGGACATATGTACAGAACAGCACATTCACATGGCCTGGAATAGATTGCCTGGAATATGTTGGAGCTCCTCAAATCTGCTTATAGACATCTTACTCCTGTCTTTTCCTTCTTACGGTTCTTGGTTAGCCTTTTGTTAGCTTCAACTGGTAATGCCACATGAGGCAGCTGAGCTGTGATGTCAAACAATTGCCTGTTATTTTCTTTATAAATATCTTTCAGGGTATTTGTACAGACCAGGCTTTTGTACAGAGAAGGCTGTGAGTGAGGTTAAATAAAGGCAAAGCCTGAGAATGGAGCTTTTACGTGAACTGCCAGGCAGGTTAAATAGTGACGGTTATCTGGGCTTGTGTCTTTTGGGGAGCTCCAAACCTATTTTGCCCCCTCAAGTGAATGCTAATTTGCTGAGTTTTTCAGCCACTGTCATTGTGGTTTTGTTGGCTAAAAGGCTGCTGTGGAACTGGGGAGAGAGGGATGGAATTAGGATAAGTTAAAATGCTGCAAGATTTGCTGTTCTTATCAAGATTTAGCCATTTTTTGAAGACACATTCCTAAGACTGTTGCAAGCCTTAATTTCCAGAGTCTTGAAAAAGATAATTCTGACAGTTTTTGCCAGTATTTTCCTTGTTTTCATGAGTTTTGGAGGGTCTTACTGAAACATTTCAGAAGTTGAGGTTGAGTCTTTTCAACTATCATATAAAAAAAAAGAAAGAAAAGAAATAGAAAAGTTCTCCTGTATTTACACAAAAAAGGAAACAATTTTTCTTTGCTTCCTACATTCACACCCAGTTCTCTGTTCTCTCAGAAATAAGAAATATCATAGGTCCTTTTCTACAAACGAACCTTCATTAAACCTGAGATTGTGAAGGAAAAGACCATAAGGTGTGGCACTATTCTCTAGGAGTCCTTCCTTTACTGACCTGTAATCTCTTCTTGTTCTCCTCTTCCTTCTCCTTCTTCTCCTTTGTTTTTTGAGACAGGGTCTCTCTCTGCTGCCCAGGCTGAAGTGAAGTGGTGTGGTCATAGTTCACTGCCGTCTCACTCTGGGCTCAAGTGATCCTCCTGCCTTATCCTCCGAGTAGCTGGGACTACAGATGTGTGCCACAATGCACAGATAAGCTTTTTTATTTTTAAATTTTTGGTAGAGACAGGGTCTTACTATTGCCTAAGCTGATCTTGAACTCCTACGCTCAAGCAATCCTCCTGCCATGGCCTCTCAAAGTACTAGGATTAAAAGCATGACTCACTGCATCTGGCCTGTAGTCTTTTCTTGAAGCTACCTTTTGTCATGGTCAGTTTTATGAAAATTCACTTTTATTCTGCTGTGACATAATTGATATATACTCTCATGCATGTCCTCCAGGTAATGAATGTTTACTTTACAGTCCACTGGCTCTCTCACCAGGGAAGGTATGTCATTAAAAAAAGTTAGTACATATCTGGATTCCCCCAGAAGTAGACACTGAGACAAGGATTAGAGTGTTAATAATTAATTTGGGGAGAATCTCAGAAAGCATTGATTGAGGATTGCGGATATAAGATAAGGAAGTGAGACAAGCCAACAAAGTGTGTATATTCTAGCAAGTTACCACTATGGGCAACTGGAATGTGTTCCTGCTGAGGAACTCTAGGAGCTAATGTAGAAGACACACCTCAGACTTATCCCAAGCAAGGGGATAGGAAGCTGAGGTATTTATCTTCCAACTCCCATTCATTAATGCTCCTTGGGAGCATTAATTTTTCTAAACTATCATTTTGCCATCCATAGGTACCCACAAGCTCTAGTCACCAGTAAAACACTCTCAACAAAGAGTCACAGTTATTCAAAGTAAGCAGCCTTTTGTGTATAGAGGTGAGGGCCCAGGGATTTGAGTAGGGCACTAACAGTATCTGCTACAGTGTTAATAGCATTATCATTGGGATAACCTTGGATGCTGCATAATAAGAAGTAAATAACTCATATTTCTTCATATTTTATTTTATTAGTAATGGATAACTTTTGGCACATACATATCTCACAGGAAGATAAGGCTTGGTGCTTTCTAACAAAATTTTTTTTTTCCTAAAAAGTAGGACAAACATTGTATTAGAGAGTTTGATGACAGTTACACTGAACCAGTAATTATAATAATTATAATAAGGGTGTAGTTGGTCAACAAGCTTGTATCATCATAATGAGTTTACAAGAGACTCACCTATTATAACAATTGATAATGATTATATTAATTTATGTCTTTCCACTGACTAGTTTTAATATCTTCTCAGGCCTTCTGCAGATATTTTACAGCCTTCTGTATGAAAACAAGCAGCAGACACTCCTCTTGCTGCTAGGGTAGAGTATGGCCAGTTAGACTGTTTCCTGAGACCTTCCTTTAGCCATTGCCTTTATCTCATTTCCAGCATCCCAGTGCAGGTAGCTTTCCTCGGCTCCTGAAGCTCTTATGTAAGTGTGGGAATATCTTCACAGTGTAGGACTGTCAAATTCTTAGAATTCCAATATTTTATGGACAGGGAGAAGAGCTAAAGGTCTTCTTGACATACTATAGAGTCTCCTCAAGGCTCAAACATTCAGCTCCTCAATGTGTGGCCATGTCTGATGCTGAGGCAAACTCACTAAACCATTCTGCCTATTTCTCCAACCCTTTTTACAGGGCACTCTGACCACCAAATGTTGCCAATCATTGATCTAGGCCCAGGATGGATGGGACTGCTATACTCCAAAATGGGAATGCTTCTTGCTAACTTGCAATCTCCACAGACTTTCCTGACAAAGTAAAAACTTTCCTACCTGCTTTTATTAATCTGCTATTGCCTTTTCCCATATGCTCCCTCTTTATTTCTTCTTTGCTGTTTCTGCCAATGCCCTTGGGGAATATTCTTCACTTTCAAACTTTGCATGAACTTTTACTCCTAATTTCTCCCAGTTACTTGTGGCAACACAGTCACTTACTTCTTAAGAGCTTAAAGGGGATGAAAAATTTCAAGGTGACTATTTCACTTTTGATTCACACTTTCTCTTGTCTTCCTTGATCCTTATCATCTTTATTAATTTATGGTAGGAATCTAGCAATGTGGGCCTTTGCAAAGGGATTTAAAAGAAAACAATTTGGAGCTTGGCGCTCGTATCACAGTGGTTACAGCACCAGCCACATGCACCGAGGGTGGTGCGTTTGAATCCAGCCCCGGCCTGCTAAACAACAATGACAACTACAACAACAACAAAAAAATAGTCAGGCATTGTGATGGGTGCCTGTAGTCTCAGATACTTGGGAGGCTGAGGCAAGAGAATCTCTTAAGCTCAAGAGTTTGAGGTTGCTGTGAGCTGTGACACCATGGCACTCTACCGAGGGTGAGATAGTGAGACTCTGTCTCAAAAAAAAAAAGAAAGAAAGAAAAAGAAAAAGAAACTGCTTTGGCTTTGATGGGACATAAGATGGTTCACATCTAGCTCAAGAGTGGCATCTAGTCCAGCTGGTAGGACCCAGAACTGATACAATTTGTGTGGTGGGAAATTCCGGAATCCCTGTGAGTAGAGGCTCCATGGTCATAGGTCATCAATACATTCATGGCCCTAGGCATGGCATGAATTAAGCAAGATACGATGGTATTAGCCAAGAGAACTAGTTCTATGGGATGATGATTAAGAGCATAAATCTTGAAGTCAAGATTATGACTATTATGGTCTGTAGTAGTCCTGGTATTTCACGGACATGGTAAAACTCAGTTTCTACATCTATAAAATAGCAATAGCAATAGTATTTACTATTATAATATTATTATATGTTTTTTTTTGGAAAGGTTGCACGAGACTTAGTACATAGTAAATGGTCAAGAATGTAATTATATATGGTTGGTAGGCTCCAGTCTCAGCTGAAGAATAGGACGGTCAGTTGGGAAAAAGAGGCAGAAGCTGTGGAACTTGAACTAAAGTCACCACAGCAGAGAGTAAGAACACTTAGATGTGGGGAAAACATGGGCATCTGGGCTCCAGCAGAGAGCTCTGGAGCTGGGCATCTAGTACCCCCACTACAGTGGGCAAAACTGCTCAAGAAGTTGATTGAGCTAGGCCTGTCTATGAAAGGTATGACTAAGTGATCCTGTTGGGAGGACAAGACCTGCACAGAAAGACTTTTTATGCTTGATTCTTTTTAAATGATGATATAGCAAAATTTTTTATACTTTACAAACATGATAACTGTTTCCCATATAATTTTGAGTTCATCTAATCATGGAAATTTCTATTGTTATACTGGGAGGGTTGCAGAGCCATATGCCCGCTGTATCAACCTGGATACTCAGTGGTTTGGTATTATTATTTATGGGAAGCTTGAGTTAATGCTAATTCAATTCAGTAAATCTATTTTATATGTGTAATACGGAGATAACAATAGTACTGACCTCATAAAATTGAGTGAAGATTAAATGAGATATTCCAGGGCACAGAGGATGTATTCAACAATGTTATTATTTAGATGTACTCCCTGTCCTAAAGTACTTCCTCCAATGTGGAGAAATATATCCCCTCTAACCTCTAGTGTTCCTAATTCTTCCTTGTGTTGTCATAGAGAATAAGTGTGATCCATAAAATACTTGGAGATGACTGCTCTGTTCTCTTTCTCATGCAGAAGAGTCTCAGTCTCCTCTTCTGATTCCATGATATGACAAGGTAGAGCCCTTTCTTAAAGGGGAATATCAATCTTGTTTCACATGTGGTCTAGCCAGTGCAGAGCACTGTGATACAGGCACAGAAATGCATTGATGTCCTTTAAGATCATGTTGAATTTACAAACAAATAAAATGCCTTGGTCTTTTAAAAATATCAACTTTCACCTTTTCTAGGTGGAAACCAGTCTAGAACTCAGTCTTGGAATTAAATGTGGGATTTTACATTCTGGTTAAAACATTCGTCCTGTCAGTGAGGTCCATCACTTCAGCTTTGCTATTTGTCTCTTGATTCTCTCATCTTTTATGTTAAAAATTCCTCCCATATTTGGGTCATTTGTAATTGCTTACAGTATGTTTTATATATCTTCATCAAAATCATTTAAACTTTTTTTTTGTTTTAATGCAGGAATGTCAAGTGCATCAATGTGAGGTATGCCTGTAGAGATTGATTATCAGGTACCACTGTGCAATGGATTTCCCTTCCTTAAAGCATTTTCCATTCAGTTCCATACAGAGAATGGGAACATCCTTCTCAAATATCATTTGGAAATACAAATACATTATTTTTATGTCATTCTGCCTGGATGCCTCTGGGTTGAGATTCACACTCATTCTCTATTGCTCCCTTATAGGGAGAGTTTGAATACTCTTTACTATATTGTGTTCTAATTTTCTATTTGCTTGTTCTTCCTTATCTTTGGACTATGAGCTTTGTCAGGGCAGGGATTATATTTTATTTACCTCTACATTTCAGCACCTGACATCTACAACTCACTAGACACATACAGGAGCTCTATATGTATACATTAGGAGCTCCATACACCCTTTTAGATGTGCTGAATTCCACTTATAGATTAGTTTGGCTACTTCTTCAAAAAAGAAATAAAATTAGCAAGGTAAGACTTTTTAATATCAGATTAATATGAGGACACAAATGTTCAGGTTACATTGTTTCCATTCTAGGATAAAGTTCAAGTTGTAGTTGAGCCCTTCAACCAGGGGGCATGCTGAAAACCCTGACATTGTGCACCTTAGGTGAGATTCCAACAATTTCCCTCCATCCTTACCTCTCCCTCCTATTGCCAAACTAGTGTTTTTTTTCTTTTGTGTGGGTGTGTAGCTGTCTATACATAGTTTTCATATTAGTATTGAGTTAATTGGATACATTTTCTCCATTCCTATTTTTTAACTGTTAAATTAGCTGTGTACATTAGTGCAATCACCTGTACCCATTCTAAGATGCACCATAGATGTGGTTCCACCCATTACCCTCCCTTCATCAAAAAATCCCCCCTCCCTTCCCCTTCCTTGGCCCTTTCCCCATAGTCTTGTGCTATAGTTGGGTTATAGCCTTCATGTGAAAGCTATAATTTAGCTTCATAGTAGGGCTGAGTACATTGGATACTTTTTCTTCCATTCCTGAGATA
>CAUYPK010139626.1:0-23319 GCA_963574355.1 Loris lydekkerianus
GTTTTGATAACTATCAATTTATAGTATAGTCTGCGGTCTGGTAGCATGATTCCTCCTGATTTGTTTTTATTTCTGAGTAATATCTTGGCTATTCGAGGTTTTTTCTGATTCCATATAAAGCAAAGCACTATTTTTTCAAGCTCTTTAAAGTATGACAATGGTGCTTTAATCGGGATTGCATGAAATCTGTAGATTGCTTTGGGTAGTGTGGACATTTTAACAATGTTGATTCTTCCCAGCCATGAGCATGGTATATTTTTCCATTTGTTAACATCTTAAACTATTTCTTTTTTCAGAGGTTTATAGTTCTCTTTATAGAGATCTTTCATGTTCTTTGTTAGGTAAATTTCTAGATATTTCATCTTTTTTGGGGGGAGGGGGCACTATTGTAAAAGGAATAGAGTCCTTGACTATTTTTTCAGCTTAACTATTGTTGGCATATATAAAAGCTGCTGACTTGTAAGTATTGATTTGGTATCCTGAGATGCTGTTGTATTCCTTGATCACTTCTAAGAACTTTGGAGTTGAGTCTATGGGATTTTCCAGGTATAGGATCATAGCATCAGTGAAGAGTGAGAGTTTGATCTCCTCTGACCCTAAATGGATAACCCTTGGTTGCCTTCTATTGCCTGATTGTGATGGCTAAGACTTCCATTACTATGTTAAATAGCAGTGGAGATGTGGGCATCCTTGCCTCATTCCTGATTTGAGTGGAAATGTTTTCAGTTTTATATCATTCAATATGATATTGGCTGTGGGTTTGCTATAGATGGCCTCTATTAGTTTAAGAAATGTCTCTTTTATGCCTATTTTCTTAAGTGTTCTGATCATGAAAGGATGCTGGATATTATCAAAGGCTTTTTCTGCATCAATTGAGAGAATCATGTGGTTTTGGTTTTTTATTTTATTGATGTGATGTATTATCTTTATAGATTTGTATATGTTGGACCAAACCTATAACCCTGGGATAAAAACAACTTGATCATGGTGTATAATTTTTTTGATGTGTTATTGAATTTTGTTTGCAATTTTTTTTTTTTTTTTTGCATCGATATTCATTAATGATATTGGTCTATAATTTTCTTTCTTTTTTGGATCCTTTCCTGGTTTGGGTACCAGGGTGATATTTGGTTCATAGAATGTGTTGGGAAGTATTCCTTCTTTTTCTATGCTTTGGAAAAATTTGTATAATGTAGAGACTAGTTCTTGAAAGGTTTGATAGAATTCAGATGTGAAGTCATCTGGTCCCAGACTTTTCTTTTTTGGGAGGTTTCATATTGTTGATGACATTTCAGTGATTGATATAGATCTATTCAAGATTTTTTATTCTTTCTTGTTGAGTCTAGGAAGGTGGCCTGCTTCCAAGTATTGGTCCATTTCCTTCAGATTTTCATATTTCTGGGAATTAGAGATTTTTTGTAGTAATCATTGAGGATTTTTTGAATTTCTGAAGTGTCTGTTGTTGTTTTTCTTTTGTTGTTTCTGATAGATGATATTAGAGATTTTACTTTTCTTTTCTGGTTAGGTTGGCCAAAGATTTATCAATTTTGTTAATCTTTTCAAAAAATCAACTTTTGTTTTGATCTTTGGAAAGATTCTTTTGTTTTCAATTTCATGTAATTCTGCCCTAATTTTGGTTATTTCTTTTCTTCTGCTGGGTTTGGGGTTGAAATGTTCTTCCTTTTCCAGTTGCTTTAGATGATCCATTAAGTTGTTGGCTTCCTCTCTTTCTATTTTCTTAATGAAGACTTCCAGTGCTATAAATTTCCCTCTTAGGACTGCCTTAGCAGTGTCCTTAGCAGGTTTTGATAATTTGTGTCTTCATTATTATTTTGTTTCATAAATTTGGTGATTTCCTTATTAATCTCATCTTTGACCTAGCTATCATTCAGCCTAATATTATTTAGTTTCCATGATTTTGTTTGAGTATGAGGATTCCTATTGCTGTTAAGTTCAACTTTTATTCCATGGTTGTCCAAGCAGATACAAGGAATAATTATCATGCTTTTAAATTTGCTGAGGTTAGACTTGTGTCCTAGGATATGATCTATTTTGGAGGATGACCCATGGCCTAATGAAAAGAATGTATATTCAGTTTTATTAAGGTGAAATGTTCTGTAGAGGTTTTTAAAGTCCATTTGTTCTACAGTTAGGTTTAAGTCTTGTATTTATTTGTTTAGTTTCTTCTTGGAGGATCTATCCAAAACTGTCAAAGGGGTGTTGAAATCTCTAACTATTATAGTGCAGGAAGATATCAAGTTGTTCATGTCCATTAGGGTCTGCTTTATGAATTGAGGAGCATTCTGGTAGGTGCATAAATGTTAATTATTGCAATCTCTTTATGTTGGTTATTTCCCTTGACAAATAAGTAGTGACCTTATCCTTTAAGGTAAGCTGTGATTCTTGTATACAGCAGATATCCAATCTGAGTTTATGTATTCAGTCAGCCAGCCTGTGCCTCTTTAGAGGACAATTTAAACTGTTCACATTAATTGAGAGAATTGATAAGCCTGGTTGGGTTTGGGGTGTCATGATTTTTGGATGTCCAGTGGACATTTTTAATTCTTTTACCACTGTGGAAGTTGGGTATTGTTCAAAAATTTCTGGGTGAGTTTACTTTGGAGATACAGCATTGTGCTGGTTGTTGTGGAGAATATCCTGGAGAGCTGGTTTAGTTATGGAAAATTTCTTCAACATGTCTACGTCATTAAAGTATTTGATTTCTCCATCACAAATGAAACTCAGTTTGGCTAGATACAGGATCCTGGGCTGGAAGTTGCTTTGTTTTTAGGAGACTTAAGGTCAATGACCATCTTCTTCTGGCTTGAAACATTTCAGCTGAGAGATCTGAAGTCATTCTGATACTTGTTCCTTTGTAGGTGATGCTTTTCTTACATCTGGCTGCTTGCAGAATTTTCTCCTTTGTCTTAACTTTGGAAAAGTTAACCAAAATGTGTCTAGGAGATGCTTTATTTGGATTGAGTCTTGCTGGGGTTCTGAAACTGTCTGCCATTTGAAGTTCTGTATCTCTTGCAATTCTTGGGAAATTCTCCTCCAAAATCTCTTGGACTAGAGCATCTGTACTTTTAGGGCCATCCTCTTCTCCTTTGGGAACTCCTATAAGATGAATTTTTGATATTTTGGAGTGATCCCACAACTCTCTCAGGGAATGATTGGTTTTTGCTCTCCATTTGTCTGTCTCTTTGAGTGTTTTGGAATGTTTAAAAGCTTTGTATTCAGTTTCAGAGATCCTTTTTTTCTGCCTAGGTCAACTCTGTTACTGAGGGATTCTACTGTATTTTTGAGTTCCTCAACTAATTTTTAGTTTCTTTGAGCTCTTCTATCTCTTTTCTCATTATGTCCATATCTTTGGTGACATGGGCTTTGAATTCATTAATTTCTTGAGACAACTTTAAAACTACTCTTTGGAATTAAATTTATATTTTTTCTTCCATTTTATTTGTCTTATTTGCAATCCATATTCTGAATTCGACTTCTGACATTGCTGCCATTTGTCTATGCATAGCATCTTCAGTTGTACCTCCTTTGTCATTTCTTTGGGGGGGGGGTGATCTGGTTACTCTGGTTATTCATGTTGCCAGATTCTTCTGTTGGGTCCTCACCATGTTTGTTTTCCACCATTTGGTTCTTAGGACTGGTAGGATAAAATTGAATTTGGGTTCCCAGGTAGTAAAGATAACCCCTTAACAAAGCTCTAGGCTTTGTAATTATGGCTTATCTCCTACAACCTTACAAAGGCCACTTTCAGAGTTTTGGCAGGAGATTCTGAGGACTTACTTGGTGAGATAGTGCAAGCTAGCTCTGTTTTGATATCAACCAACTTCTACCCTATCCTAAGAAGCCACAGTATTAGGTTTAAATCTTGACTGTGAAGAGATACCAACACCTGCGGCGCCCAGCCCCCACCCTTCAATTCTTTTCTGCTGCAGAACTTTGAAGGTCAACTTCAGAATATCCCCGAGTGGACAGCCCCAGATGTGGGTTTCAATTAAATTGTCTCAGGCAGGGCAGACCCTGCTCAACAGAGAGGGGTTTAAGGGTCTCCAATAGCACAATTGGAGTCAGGGATCCACACTCCTGCCCACTAGACTCAGTCCACACTTTTGTCCGCTTCTCTGCTCATAGGCCCAGTGGAACCAAGGGCCACACCCCCACCCACTGGTCTCAGTCCACACCCAACTAGCCTCTGCTTACCAGACCAATTGGAGTCAGGGAACCATGCCCCCACCTGCCAGTCTCAGTCCACTGCCTGGCAAGCCTCAAAGTATGGCATTTGTATAGCCTCAGTTATGTCTGCACAACTAGTTGATTTGAAAAGTTAACAGTAACTCAATAAATGAAGATTGTTTTAAAAAAATTATTAAACCTGAAGGTATATCATAAGCTCAACTCACATTCAACTCAAACATCCATATATTTTTCCATCTTTAGTTTGTGGAGCGCAGGAATTGATTCTCAGAAAGATGATGTAATTTTTTCACATGTCCTAAATTTCAAACAATTATTGAATTTTATTTGTTAAATTAGTCTTATTAAAACAGTTAACCCTGAGTTTGGAAAACAATTGAAATGTTAAAACTATAAATTTTAAAGGGGAAGCAAGATGGCTGACTAGACACATTATTTGTCAGATTGTCCTAGATGGAAGAAAGAGTTTCAGATAAAGGAGAGGAAGGAATGAACACAACTCAGGTATAGGTCAGCGGAAGAAGTGCTGAAGCCCGATGAGTACTTAAAAGAGGGAAATCACAAAGCAGATCAGGAAGAAGAAAAAAAAAAAAAGGAAAAAAAAGATACTGGCAAGGATCAAACCAAGAGAAGCTCAGAGCCCAGTGAGAGGGAGCAGGCATTTAGGTTTGGAGAGTCTTCTTTGACCACCCCCTCTCAATGTCTTTCTCCAGTTGCTTTTCCTAGTAGCCTAAAACATGACCTTTAACCCCTACCAAGACTTTGTAGAGCCTTCAAGTCTCACCCAACCTTTACTTGCCTCTTTTCTCCACCCACCTTTGCTCTGTTTGAGAAGAAGCAATTCCCTGGGAACTACAGTGCCCTTTCCACTGCCTAGGAAGGTACCACCACCATTCCAGTGCTTCTCTAGAGGAGCCAGAGCCTATTAAAGGCACAAAAGAAAATGTGTGCAGCTTGCTTTTTTTCTGTAAGCATTAGCTAATGACAGGGGGAACAACTGTGTAGCTTATTACTGCACAGCATCTACTGACTTAATCAAATAGGGTATGGCTAATTGTCACAAGCACCACCCATCAGCTTAGAGATTAATTTACAGGTCCCAGTACAATTCACACTGCTGCAAAGAGGGGAAGACAACAAAATAAAAACAATCTGAGGGGGCACTGCTTTCTAGGAGAGGAATAAAAGTTGCAGCTAGCCCTTTCTGTGCCATGCCTTTCTCCTCCACTGCAGACCTCTAGACTGATCTGGGAGATGATCAGAGTCAGTGTAGAGCCTTTGCAGCAGAGAACATGCACAACAGAGATCCCGGATGTGTCAGTCCCTGGTTTCCATAGCTGACACAATACTGATATCTCTGGTGCACAGCACCAACTATGCTCAAAACTCAGCTTTCCAGCAGTAGCCTTTACATCACTCCTGTCAGGAGCACATAATACAGATGTTCCCCTGTGCTTTTCCCTGAGACTGGAGATCAACCACCTTTCTCATCTGGTATGGAATCTGAGCAGAGGAGGAGTCTCAAATGCTATATAGGAACCACCAGAAAAACATTTGAGTTATTGCCTCAGTAGGACCTAAGTAAGTGGGGAGAATTTCTGCCCCATAGGCCCTGCACTGCTGAGACAATTTCTCACCTGTGTGACTGAGAAATAATGGTCATAGTCTCACATTCTACCACACTTAGAATGACCATCCACTGGGGATAGACCTGTCCCATAATCCCCAGATCCAGCTCTAAAGCTCTTGCTGTGCCTGAGCTCAAGACTTCGCCCCTGAAACTCCAAGGCCACACCAGACCTATGGCACCACACTCAAGATTTCAGAGTTGACCCTATGCCCCAAGACACAACTACTCCATCTCCACCACGGTTGCTGGGCCAGCCAAATCTTCTTGCTTCATTTATCCTTCCCCCATCTGCCCTGAGCATATATTTCTTCTGTATCTGGTTCATGCAAATTCCCACAGTTTGGATATCCATGACCATTGCCTGAGTAGACTCACCCCGTGGCTGCTGTTACCTCCACTGAATGACTCTATGCAAAGCAATCTCCCACAGCAACAGTTATGGTGGACAGGGTTATATCTAGTCCATAATTAAAATATTCAACAACAAGCTGGGGAACAAAACTCCACCCCCAGATGAATTACATCCATCTATCATTGGCTCAAATGAGATAATCACTGGGGAACAGTCAAAACAGGATAGCTGTTCCATAGTCTCCCATTGTGCCTTCACCTTCCTTGACAGGAGAGCATTTCAGAGTAGGCCACAAAAGCTCCATTGGGGCCCTCCCCTTCCCCTAACTAAAGAGCACTCCTTGCAAAGAAGAGCAAACATCCTCTAATTCTATTAACTCAGAGCTGAAAGAAGAGGAGCCAGATGAGTAAAATTAAAAAAAAAAAAAAAAAAGAAAGAAAAGAAAAAATAGAAGCAACAATAAAAGAACCCTGAGAACACACACACACACAAAAAAAAATAGTTTGACATCCCCACAGAATCCAAATAGAGACAGCAGTGGCCTCCATAAACAAGGAAATTGATGAAATGATAGAAATGGAACTTATAATTTGGATGGCAAATAAGATGAATGGAATTAAAAAGAAAGTTGAAAATCAACAAAAGAAGTCCCCAAATTTTCATAAAATTTAAATGTCACAAAAGAGCTGGACAGCATAAAAAGGATATAACTTAAAGAGATGAAGGAATCATTTGGAATATTTCATGACATAACAGAAAGCATCAGTAACAGACTAAACCAAGAATAAGAAAGAATCTTTGAGCTTGTAGATAAGAGTCTCAAGCTAACACAGTCATTTAAAGGGACATAGATGAGAAAAAAAAAAAAAAAAAAAAGGCAGAACAGTCACTCAGAGAGATATGGGATGATGCAAAGTGAATTAACATGCAAATTATAGGTTTCCCTGAGAGAAAGAGCTAACGGCATGGAAAGTCAATTTGAGGAGATTATTGAGAAAAACTTATCTGATATTACCAGAGATCCAGACATCCAAATGTAAAATGGTTATCAAACTATAAGAAAACACATGAGAATCAACCTAGCCAATGTCAAAATAAACACCTAGATATAAGTAACAACTAACCTACAAATGAAAACGTACCAGGCTAAGAGCAGACTTCTCAGTGGAAATCTTACAAGCCAGAACAGAGTGGGCCCCCATCTTCAATCTTGTTGAACAGAACAATTGCCAAACTAGAATTTTTATTCTGCAAAACTAAATTCCAAATTTGATGAAGAAATTAAGTATTTTTCAGAAAAGCAAACATTGAAGTAATTTTCTGTGTTCAGAGCTTCCTGCAGGAAATATTCAGAATGAATATACATGAATTTACATGAATATACATGAATTAGCACAATAGATACCTACTGCTGTCAACTCATCCAGAAAAGTAAAGCTCACAACTCCTACAAAATAATAGCACAAGAAGGAAAACAAAGTAAAAAGGTACTATCCAACACAATGAACAGAAATCATCACACATATAAAATCTATCTCTAATTGTGCACAGTTTAAATGTGTCATGTCACTCAAAAGACATAGGTTGGCCAAGTGGATGAAGAAACACAATCAAATATCTACTGTGTCCAGGAAACATATCTAGACCACAGTGAAGCATACTCAATATGAAAGGATAAAAAAAAAAAAAAAAGTTCCATGCAAACAGAAAGCAAAAGAAAGTACCAGAGTCATTCTCATATCAGATAAAATTGACCTAAATCAACAATGATAAAGACAACGAGGCTTTATGTAATAGTAAAGGGAACAATTCAACAAATAGACATAAAAATTCTAAATATATATGCACCTAACACATCAGCTCCCAGATGTGTTAAAAAAGTTTACTAAAGCTAAGCAAATAAATACCAGGATCATAATTGGAGGATACTTCAACATATCACTGTCACAGCTGGAAAAATCATGAAGGCAGAAAATAAATAATCACTGGACCTAAACCATACACTGTTCAAATGAACCTAATAGACATTTACAAAATAATTTATTCACAAACTACTGAATACACCTTCTCAGCAGCACATGTGATCTTATTGAAAATGGATCATATCTTAGGACAAAAAACAGGCCTCAACAAATTCAAAAAAATTGAAACCATACTGTGCATCTTGTCAAGCCACATGGAATAAAACTAGAAATCACAAGAGAAACACTCATACTTACACAAAGTCATGGAAATAAAACAACCTGCTGCTGAACAATTATTGGGTCAAAAATGACATTGAGAATTAAAAGATGCTTTGAACTGAAAAATAAAGGGGACACAAAGTATCAAAATCTATGAGATGCAGCAAAAAACATTGCTCAGGGGGAAATTCATAGCCTTAAATGCTTACATCAAAAATACAGAAATAATAAATTAACAACATAATGTCACATCTCAAGGAACTAGAAAAAGGAAGAGCAAACCAAACACAAAGCCTGAAGAAAAAAAAAAAAAAAAAAAAGAAAGAAAAAAGAACAAAGATCATAGCAGATTAAAGGAAATGGAAAACAAAAAGGAAAATAGAAAACAACTAAATAAAAAATTTGGTCCTTTGAAAAGATAAACAAAATCAACAGACCTCTTGCTAGCTTAACCAAGAATAGAAGAGAAAGGGTCCAAATAAGCTCAACTAGAAATAAAAAAGGAGACATTACAATTGATACCACAGAAATAGAAAACATCTTCCATGAATACTATGATCATCTCTACACTAATAAACTAGAAAGCATAGAAGAAATGGACAAATTCTTAGAAACACACTACCTTCCTAGACTCAATCAGAAAAATATATAATTCCTGTATAGACCAATATTGAGCAGGGAGATTGATGCAATAATAAAAAATATTTTAACAACAACCACAAAAGCCCTGGATCAGATGGATTCACAACCAAATTCCATCAGAGATAAAAGGAAAAGCTGGTACCCTTACTACAAAAATTATCCCATAACATAGAGAAGGAGGAAATTCCCCACAACTTATTTCATGAAGGCAGTATTACCTTGATAACAAAGTCAGGAAAGAACACAACAAAAAAGAAAACTACAGACCAATGGCCCTAATTAACATGGATAAAAAATTCCTCAATAAAATACTAGCAAACAGAATTCAACAGTACATCAGAAAATAAGCCAACATGACCAAGTGGGTTTTATCCCAGGAAGGCAAGGATGGCTCAACATATATAAATCAATAAATGAGATTCACCATATAAGCTGAAGGAAAAACAAAGACTGCATGATCATTTCAATAGATGAAGAAGAAACATTCAACAAAATTCAGCACCTTTTCATAGTAAAAGTCCTCTACAACTAAAGCATAAGAGAAACATAACTCAAAATTATAAAAACTTTATATGATACAACCATGACCAATATAATGCTGCATTGGGAAAAGTTGAAAACATTATTATCCCTGAGGTATGAAACAAGACAAGGGTGCTCACTTTCACCACTTCTATTCAACATAGTGCTGAGAGTCCTAGCCAGAGCTTTCAGGCAGGAAATAGACATTTAGAGTATCCATATATGGAAAGAGGAAGAAAAACTATTGCTTTTTTGATGTTTATATAGACTTTTTTTTTTGTTGTTGTTATAGTTTCTCCAGGGCCGGATTTGAACCCACCACCCTCAGTATATGGGGCCAGCACCTTACCTACTGAACCATAGGTGCCACCATATAGAGTCTTGTATCTAGAAAAACCCTAAGACTCAAGCAAGAGACTCCTGAAATTGAGAAACAAAATTAGCAATACTTCAGGTTACAAAAGTAATGTACACAAATCAGTAGCTCTTATACATACTGATAACAGTCAAGCTGAGAGTCAAATCAAAGACTCAATAACATTCACAATAGCTACAAAATAAGTAATATTCCTAGGAATATACTTAACCAATGAGGTGAAAAGTCTTTACAAGGAGAACTACTAAGCACAATTGCAGAGGACACAAATAAATGAAAAAACATCACTTGCTCATGGATCTGTAGCACTAACGTTGTTAAAATATTCATACTATCCAAAATGATTTACGTATTAAATGCAATCTCCATGAAGTTACTAATATCAATTTTCACAGATCTAGAAAAATTAATTATGTTTAGTTTGGAACCAGAAAAGAGCCTGAGCAGCGAAAGCAATCTTTTTTTTTTTTTTAAGAGACAGAGTCTTACTTTATCACCCTTGGTAGAGTGCTGTGATGCCACAGCTCACAGAAACCTCCCACTCCTGGGCTTAGGCGATTCTCTTGCCTCATCCTCCTAAGTAGCTGGAACTACAGGTGCCCAACACAATACCTGGCTATTTTTTGTTGTTGCAGTTTGGCCAGGGCAGGGTTCAAACCTGCTACCCTCAGTGTATGGGGTTGGCACCCTACCCACTGAGCCACAACAATCTTAAGCAAAAATGACAAATTTGGCACCACCCAAGCCAAAGCAATCTTAAGCAAAAATGACAAATCTGGAGGCATCATATTACTAGACTTCAAACTACATTACAAGCCTATAGTAACCATGTATGTTACTGGTACAAAAATAGAGACAGACCAGTAGGACAGAGTAGAGAGCCCAAATATAAAATCATCTACCTACAAATGATCTTTGACAAAGCACAAAACTACACATGCTGGAGAAATAAAACTCTATTTAATAAGTGGTTATGAGGAAAATGGATAGCTCCATGCAGAAGAATGAAACAGGACCCCTATCTCTCACCAGTCTCAAAACTTAATTCAACATGGAGAAAAGAATTATGTATAAGGTATTAAACCATAAGGATTCTAGAAGAAAATGTAGGAAAAACTCTTCTAAATATTGGCATTGGCAAAGAATTTATGACTATGAACCCAATGTCAATCATAGCAACAGAAAAAATAAAGTGGCTTTTAATTACCAAAAATGTTCTACATAGCTAAGGAAATAATCAACAGAACAAATAGGCAATCTATTTAAAGGGAGAAACCATTCCAAAGCTGTATATCCAATGAAAGGCTCACTTTCAGAATCTACAAAGAACACAAGGAAATCAGCAAGAAAAGAACAAGCAATTTCATTAAAAAGTGAGAAAAATATATGAACAGATGCTTTATGAAGAAGATAGACAAATGGCCAATAAACGTGAAGAAAATGCCCAACCTTGCTAATCATCAGGAAAATGAAAATTAAAAACCAAAAACACCAAATATTGACATGGATGCAGAAAGGAACACTTATACATGGTTGGTAGAACTGCAACTTAGTACAATCCTTGTGGAAAACAGCATGTAGATTCCTCAAAGAACTAAAAGTAGACCTCCCATTAGATCTATCAATCTGACTACTGGGCAACCACTCAAAGGAAAGTAAGTCATTTGATCAAAAGATACCTGCATGTGGATGTTTTACTGCAACACAATTCACAATCACAAAGACATGGAATCAACCCATGTGCCCATTAATTCATGAATGGATTATCATGATGTGGTATACATATATCATGGAGCATTACTCAACCATAAAAATGTATGAATGAATGCCTTTTGCCACAATTTGAATGGAAAACAAACACCATATGAACTAACGAGCACACAGGAATGTAAAACTCAGTGGAAATCAAGCAGCAGGGAGGGGTGACAAGGGGAGGGGAAAAAAAAAAACTAACAGGTTTATTGAACACTATTCAGGTGATGGGTACACTTATAGTCATGACTGAAGCATTGCAAAAATTATCCATGTAGCCAAAATAATTTGTATCCACAGAATATTTTTAAATAAAATAAATAAAAACACAAAAAGGAAGCTAAAAACACTAAAAAAATTTTAATTAATTTTTTAATTTAACTTGAAAATTAAATTCATCAGAATCTCCTATTTTCAACTTTGGTTCAAATGGATGGATGGATTTACTTTCATACCAAATCTATTATATACTACTTGAACCAAAGTGCAACGTCCAGAGCTTGCTTTAGGCTTGACAAACTCCTAGAGGTGTCAGGTTTTTAGATTCATTCTTCCTTTGGATTAAACACAGGAGGCAAGATACTGAGGGTTCAATTAAGGATTTTCAAAGCATCACACATTCATACGCACATCTTTTATTGGCTCCTTCCATTTCCTGTCTCACTTTTGCCACTCCAGGTTCAGCAGACGCTATGTATTTACCCATCCGTCTACAGGCTCACTTTATAGCTTCATTGGACACATCTTGAACACCCTGATAGGTTCTCACCCACCATAGGATTGTATTTTTTTTTTTTTTCTGTGACAAATTTCTCAAGTGCCAGAACAGCAGGGCAGCTTGAATATACTAAAATTTGACATACTCAGGGAAATGATTAAAGTTGGTAGAAAAATATCCAACTTCCCCAACTTTTATGAGAAGTAATTAAGTAGTGCATTTTACAAGGCTCCTAAAGGCTTCCAGAGCATCATGCCCTCATTAAAGCATATTTTATTGGCTTCCCCTCTTCCTTGTATTATTTTTATCACTCCTTTACTTGTGTTTCCTTGAACTTTTTGTCAAATAAATTGTATCTAAGTCTTGGTATGGGGAAATAAAATCTATGGTGCATTAAAGAAAAGCTTCCTCCTCCTGACTTTCTATCATGATGAACTCATAGTGTTAAGTCAATTAACCACACGCCACTATTAAACATAGTGAATAAGTCTCCATTTAGAACTACCAAGTAATATGTAATAGACCTCTTTCTAGCACTCCCCTAGAATTTGAAAAGAAAATTATATTCCTTGTTTTTGAGTGTTCCCAAGAACTAAAGGTGCTTTTTCATTTTGCTGATGGTCCAGCATATTTCCTTAGTATTAAACTAATCTAAATCTATAGTGCTTTTATATAGTATTTTGATAGTATGTTTCAAAAGCAGTAACAATAGTATTAGCACTTGACCATTAGCTGTACTTCGGAAAATTTATTTTAAAGGAAATTCATAGCACAAGTGGCGTAGATGCTGTAGGCATAAAAAGTTGTATTTCAGGAAGCTTAAAAATAATCTATATCTCCAAAATTTAGATTATAGTACATTAACAAGTTATAAATTTATGTACCTAGAAGAAATAACATTAACAATTGGGATGGCTATTAAGGTAATTAAAAAGAAGCTATGAAATGTCGTATTTTTGCTATGATTGTCACATAAATTTAATGTTTGTGTATGTACAAAATCCAGAGCAGAACTTTGTGAGGTCATCCATAATCTATCAAAATAGAAGTATAGCACCAAAATCACATATTAGCCGTGAAGAATTTTGTTATAGCTATAAATTCATTTTTTTTTATTTAATTGCCTGAAGACTTGTCACAAACCTGTTCTTGGTATAAAGTATAGCTAAGGAACAAACACCAAATATCTAAACCCTACTTTCCTCTTGGGAAGGAAACAAACTACTCAGCCTTTAGAGCAGTGGTTCTCAACCTTTCTAATGCCACAACCCTTTAATATAGTTCCTGTGGGTTCTAACCCACAGGTTGAGAACCGCTGCTTTAGAGTATACTGTTTCTAGACAATAAGTCAAAGATTATGAGAAAGATCATTATAGAAATTATTATCACTTACTTCTCCCCCTCAGTAAGAACAGAGAGAATGGGTAGGAGTATCACTTCTATACCATTAACTTGAAAATCCTCAGTTCAGATTATTAGCATAAAAAGATACACAGAAAAACAGAAGGTGATCCTGAAGATATGAAGTGATTTGCTAAAGTTAATTGGTGACAGAAACAGAATGAGTCTTGGTCTTCTAAACATCACTGTAGAAGTCAGTCTATTTCCTTATCTGGAAATGTAATAAAAACCCTTGGCATTCTGTACTTCTTTGGCTCTTGTAGGAATCAAAGGAGATTTAAGAAGGAGCTTTGTACATTGTAAACCCAGTTCACAATGAAGCAATGTAGAATTTAAAAGAAAAGTCGAGTGGTAACAGTTGTTCCCTGATTTACAATCTGAACAGGTCAAGGGCATAAACAGTAGGAGAGAAGTCATTATGTGGTGCAGGAGACATAGACTGTTGGCGGCCCCTGTATTGATTCTGAGGAATGAGTGCCTTAGCCACAGTGTGGCAGATCCATGAGATGTAGCTGATGCATGGTTCTCCTCCTTCAGGCATGACAGGGCCCATTCTTTTTACCTCTACCACCTGGGAGTGATTCAGGCTGAAAAGTGGTAGAGCTGCCAACTTGAGCTCTATCTCCTCTCACTCTCATTTTTCAACCACACTGCACACGTGATACTAAACTCTATTCTCTTCAGCTAGGTTCTGTTTTCTGGGCACAGCCAGGTACAATTCAGCCCCAGCTTTTAGAAAAATCCATGTTGAGCTTCAGTAATCATCTACAGGCCCTTCAGGAACAAGAATCCTGTTAAGAGCTGCTCGCAGAAGAGAAAAAATAAATGTGCCCATAGGAGATGGCCAATAAGAGCTTTAACCAACCTATTGTCTAACTGAGAGGGGTAGAACTCTAGAAAGTAGCACCAGGTTCAAATTGTGAATTAGCCCTTTAAACACAGAAGACACTATTATTATCATGTGCCATATGCTATGAAAGTGTATATATATCATATAGTAGAATAAAAACAGTACTAAATTTTATACTATGTTCTGTGTTCAGCTGCTAACTTTCTCTGTGACTGGACAAATCACTTAAACTCCCTAGGTTTCTTTCTAAAATACAGAAATCCTAAATGATTCCTCAGATTTCTTTTAGTCCTGAAGATCTGACTATTTATGAATAATATTAAGAAGAATGAGGAAAGTTTACACACACACATTTACATCTACATCATAGGTGTGATTTAACAATAAAACAGATGTTTGTAAGATATATTGATCAAAATTAAATTATTCCCAGTATAAATACACACACATACACACACACACATATATATATATCCATATGGGTTTCACTAAATATAGTTTGCATATTGCTGCAGCAAAGGAAGAGCATAAAAATTAGTATATTTCTACTAAGTTTTTCCTTAAGAGCTGCTTTTCTTTTTTTCCTTTTTCTGCCTTTCTCTCCTTCCTATACTATAGTATTGATTTTAAGAACATGCAGTCAGCCAGATTGAGTTCAAAGTCAAGGTCTGATACTATACAGCTGTATGGCCTTAGAAAATTATTTCACTGTTCTGTTCTTCATTTAAAATAATTATAGTGGTACTCACATTAAAGAGTAGGTATAGGGATTAAATGGTATTATATGCAAAGCTCTCAAAACACATAGTATGTGTTATCTCTTGAGTTTAATTAATATACTGTATATGAATAGCCATTTAGTCTTTATAGGGGGAGATCAGAGCTAGAAGAAAAAACAAATAATTTGATGAGGAGCCCAGTAAGCGCATCCATCATCTATTCAGGTATAATCTAGGGCAGGCAGTTCAAATCTTCAGCTGTTGTTCAGAGAGAGAGAGCTATGCTAGAGGTTTACATCTGTCAGGCTACCTACATAGATTTCATGTCTAGAAATAGCTGATATTAGCAATGAACCAACATTGTGCTGTGTGAGGAAGGAAGATGTCAAAGACCAGGGCTTGTTTTCTAGACCCAACTTTTTATGCAGCTTTATTGAGTCATATTTGATGAAAAGGAGTTGTATACATTTAAAGCGTGTGATGTAGTCTTTTGATGTAAGTAGACCCTGCGTAATGATTCCCACCATCAAGCAAAATATGCATCACATAGGTACCTAGTGTGTGTGTGAACAGTTATGAATATGTGCGTGTGAGGGGGTGGGAACATTTACAATTTATTCTGTTAGAAAATGTTCATTATAGAGTACTTTATTATTAATTATAGTTGTCAACGCTGTACATTAGATCTCTAGCACTTGCTAATCTTATAACTGGAAGTTTGTATCCACTGATTAATATTTCCTATTTCCCCCACTTTTAGCCACAGGCAATCATTATTTTGCTTTCTGTTTCTTTAAGTTTGATCTTATTTTTAGTGTAATTTTTTTTAGGTAACTTTTGTCTTTCTGTTAACACTTGCTCTTAAAGAATAACTTAAAAGAACCAGTAGTGAACTGAAAAAGAGACATCAAGAAACTAGAAAAGAGAAAGAAGAATGTTGTTTCACAAAAGTCAAAGTTCAGGCTCAGCACCTGTAGCTCAGCGGCTACGGCACCAGCCAAACACAAGAGGGCTGGCGGGTTTGAACCCAGTCCAGGCCTGCTAAAACAATGACAACTATAACAAAAAAATAGCCAGGTGGTGTGATAGGTGCTTATAGTCCCAACTACCTGGGAGTGAGGCAAGAGAAACACTTAAGCCCAAGAGTTTGAGGTTGCTGTGAGCTGTGTCGTCACAGCACTTCCAAGGGTGACTCTGTCTCAAAAAAAAAAGTCAAAGTTCAAAATTTTTGAAAGGAGGTACTCCGGGATCAAAGTTAGAAACTGCAAAAAAAAAAAAAAAAAAAAAAAAAAAAAAATTATGTAGATTTGAAGCCAGATAAAGGCTAAGAAAAATAACTCATTTGCATCTGAGAATACAAAGATTATTGCTAACTTTTGAGAAAGCAGTCTTGAAGAGATGGTGAGACAAGATTTCATTTGACTAAGGAGAAAATGGGAAGTGAAAAATATGAGTCGAGGAATGTAGATAACTATTTTAATATAAAGTAGAGCTCATAGCCTCATAGAGCTAAGGAAAGGAACACAATAATCTTGGTATATATCAAGGGAGTTCATGAATTTTGAGATTATAACTAAATATTTTGCACTGTTCATCTTGGAGAATTTGTAAAATAATGGTATGGAATGAATGTTTTCCTGGCAAATAGCTTAAAACAATTGTGGTATACACAGAATTTCAGGAGATTAACACTGAAATAACTAAATATCGAATGGCTCTACTTTTAGCTGGTTGCTATGAGACCAAGGCTAGATGATACCCAAACAACGACAGGTTAAGTGGGGAAAGCTAATCAGCCCATCATTTTGTCAGCATGGTTCCCAATACCTGCTTTGACTGATTTTCTCTGTAAATTGACTTAATCAAAAATGGTGGTGTCATCACTTAAAGACCGTAAGTGTTTACGAAGGACTTAGTTTTCTAAATTGTACTACATGACTAGACTTTATTCACCCACACAGGCAATGACTATACGTGTGTACACACATGCACACATGCATACACATGTAGATATGCGTATATACACAGCAATGCATATAATGCATAACATCCATACTGCAGTTAGTTATCCAAATGTTTTTTAAAGAGAAGTTTTAAATATTTTTATGCTGTCTAGCATTCTCAGATGACAAAATTATATATTCTGTGTTATTACCTAGTACCATTTAAGCCAGAAGAAACTTTAAATCAGGTTATTATTTATAAAGTTCATTCTATTTAAAATGGTACAAAGACATCACCTAATTTTGTGTAAGCTCAATTAACTTGAAATAATAAAAAAAGGAAAACAATAAGAAAGGGCAAAAAAAAAAAGCATGTTGATTTCTAAGACGTGGTACAACAGCTATGTAAAATATCACATTAATAGTTTTTACATGAATCACATGTTGAAGTTACAGAGTACTTTGGATAGATTAGGTTAAATAAAATATAATTAAAATTAAAAAAATAGAGAGGAAGGAAGAAAGGAGAAAACAGTGTCAGGGATTCAGGTTGTGATTAGAGTAAGAAACATGCAGGGGGACACGAAAGCTGTTGCGTGAATCAGAAGGAAGCCAAGGACCAGGGAAGACGACTCTGTGATGGATTCTTTTCTTACTGGGATATCTTCTTCAATTCTCAAAGCAAGACATTTTGGGGATGATTTCTGGGGTAATAGCTGAAATTTTCAAATCAGTATTATTTTAAATCTCACGACCTCCTAAACAGAACATGGAATTTTCTCTCAGAAGAAGGAAGGCAAAGTTAATCTAGTGGAATGTTTGAAGTAGTTCCCAAGAAGAAACATTTTTATCCCTTCTATTTAAATAAGAGAAAGGGCTAAATTTAGCACTAACAGATCTTTGAATTATCCAATAAGTGTCACTGATAGCTTTCAAATAAAATAGCCTATCCTGAATAGGAAAGGCCAAAGAACACAGTATAAATACTATTATTATAGATGATTAATTCAATTTACATCACCACTTTAGATTATTTCAGCATGGAAGAGCCATAATGATTATTGCGCATTTGCTGTTGCAAATATTTTTCCGTGTAAAATCACTGTTTCTCAAAATAGGGTTTGAAAAAATGAATGTAATATTAATGTCTGATGTGGTTCTGTCTCAGGAAAATTAATTTAGTTAAAAAAAATCCATGAATGTAGGTATATTACTAGTTCACAGACGTCTGAGAGGCGCTGATACATAAATTTGAATTGTCCCTAGTATGTTCTGTTTCAGAACCTGTGGCTCCACACCTGCTTGTCTTAAAACATAAAAGGTTCACATTTTATATTTTTTCAAAAAAAGCGTAAAAGACAAGGCACATATTTCATAAGCAAAATTATAAAGGAGACCACATTTTACATAAGTATTCTCTATTTCCTTTTGTATTCACAGATTCCGTATTCCTCTGCCACAATCAGGTGATTTTGATGGATTTTTGGCTTTTGAAAGCTTTATTTTCAACTAGAAGTCAATAAAGTATGGGCTAACTAGTTAGTCTCTCCAGGGTGTGTGAATTGTAAACAATCATCAAATATTCACTGTGTATATCTTTTGTGAGGTTACAGAACATGTAGGTCTTGCTCAGAACGTGTTATCTCAGTCAGGTTGTTAAAGATGGTACAGAGAATAAAAAAGAGGGTGTCTGATTGAGTACTATGGACAGAATCACTGTTTATGTTACCCGCCATCCAAAATCATTTAGTAATATGATAGTTTATATTCTACTAGTTAAAATCATAGAATCTGGAGTCAGCCCACTTGGGTTTAAATCTTGATTCTGCTATTTACAAGGTGCAGGACCTTAGGTAAGTCCTTTAAACTGCATTTGCTTTGCAATCCGCATATGTAATGTGTAGACATTTATAGTACCTAATTCCTAGGGTGTTGAGCTTTAAATTAGTATTTTATATCACATTAATACAGACATACTCACACAGGGTCTACTATACCCCAGGTCTTGTAAGAATTTGTATTGTTACTATTGATATGTGGTGACATAATCAAGTACCAACTTTTTATTCCAGGGAACACATGACAATTACTTTTTGCATGCTAAACATATTATATTATTGGCGCCTTGAAATAAATAGCATATACTATAGGCTATTCATCTGCTTCAATAATAGATACTTAGTGTTTACTTTGTATAATCACTGTTCACGGTACCATTATAGAATAGTAATTACTATAGAGTCTTCCCCCCTTGATGAAACTTATGTTCTAATTGAGAGACAGATAAAAAATATTCAGTTTGATGGCAGATGATAACAAATGATGTGAGGGTAAAGATATAAGGTAGGGTGAAGGTATCATTTTTAATCATTGTCAAGAAAGGGGTTTGAAGGATGTGTCTACGAGCAGAGACCTGGCATGATGGAGAAAGTTTCTGTTACTACGTAGGGGATAAACTTTCTTGACAGTGGAATAGCGGGTGCAACGTTCCTGACACTGGAAGGTACTTGATGTGTTCAAGGAATAATGACAAACTCAGTTTGTGTATTTCAGAGTGGTGGTAAATGAGTAGAATGAGAAAGGCAGGGGTCAGATAAGCTGGCAGACAGGGTTATCATCTTCAGTGTGTGTGAAAATCATTAAGGGTTCCAGGCTGTGGTAGGATGTAATCCATTTGCTTCTGGAATGCAGACATTGGCTAATCAGCCCTGTCATTTGCTTCTGGAATGCAAATGGGATTACATCCTACCATAAATGTGGCTTTGTGTCCAGGGTAAGTGTCAGACCAGTAGGAGAAGCACAATGATAAGAACTTCTTGCAGTTCACGTGAAGGTTGGGACTTGGGGCTAAGAGCGCTGGGGGTGAGGACTGTGCGATTTGGCAGAGATAATGTAGGCAGGAGAGGATTTTTCTCACAGCACTTAGGTGAAATTCTGACCATATTACCTGCAGCTGTCCCCCTTCCTCCTTCTGAAGAAAGCACAGCAAAACAGAATGAGAATATGATTGCTCTAGGGCCTAACTTGGACTTGATGTAAATCATGAAAATATAAATTATTCACAAATAATCCATTACTCATGACATGAGGCACACAACTCCACCCCTCCCCCCTGCAACCTGATTTCACAGCAGGGGGTGAGTCCCATAGCTTCCTGTGGTGGCTGAAGTGTTCTGGGAAGGCTCTATGGAGCAGGAAAGATCTGAACTAGGCTTTTAATAAGTGGACTGAAGACAGAGGATAAAGGCATTCCATTGATGGCCAGATAGGAATATGGTACTCTCTCTAGACCTTGACATAGACTTTATGAAGGAGAAGGAAAGGCAGTGAACTGACATCTGGGAGGAAATGTTTCTGGTTACTTTTCTCTGTAGTTAAATGCTGCTATATACATTCCTTTACCTACTCACTGAACTCTCTAAAACAAGTATGCAAGAGGAAATATTTTCATAAGAGAAGGGGAAAATTCTAGTGCATCTTCCAGCGTAATGTGCCGTTCCTCCTCTCTCCATGGGAACTATTTGTTGGCTAATCAGCCCTGTCAAGCAAGTCTTTTCAGTGTTCTTTACCAGTTTAGCTGATAAACATAAAAGAAAAAAAAAAAAAAAAAAAAACTCATTGCATCTAATTAACTTTACGGGTTTGTCTGATAGAGCTACAGCTGTCTTTTTATGTAAGGACACTAAATATATTCTCTTCTTCATTGGAGTCCAGATGGCTACAGAGAAAAGGACAGAAACCACATGAATAGCTCAATGCCAGCATCCTAGAGATGGTCAAAAAAGCCCCTGACCCCAAACCACAAGGCAGTGGAGGTTATTTATCTCAGTGACAGCAGGGGAAGGGGACATAGATCAGTTGGTACAGGAAGGAGCACAGGAGGATGTTGACCTGACATTGGACTCTCTCCTCCCTGGATAATTTCCCCAGCCAAAGATCTTGGCTATAGTTTTCCTACTGTTTGTAGGACCCTCTACATCATCTCCATCTGCTGAAATTTTGGCTGTTCTTTAACTCTTTATCAGTTAGGAATATAAGTTGTGTTTCACTTCCCACAAAAAGTAAAGCAAAATCAACAAGTTGGGGGGGAGTACATATAGACTAACAATTAAAATATACAGGTAAGTTCAAAGGATGAAGGCTTTTCATCAAGCATAACTACTCAGTGTTTAAATGATGTCACTAGTGCTGGAGAAGAGAGGGCACTTTCCTGTTGGGCCCAAGGCAGAAGTAGCATCCTAGGCCTGGGTTGTCTTGTTGTACGTTATGTTTTTTATCCCTGAAACAAATATTATGGCTAGATCCTTAATAATATTGACTAGCCTAGATACTACTAGGTGTTCAAGTATCACCAGATGAAGTTAGCAACTTGACATTCCTCTCTGCAGCTGGGACTGGACTCCAGGGGACTAAATAAAATAAGGGACTAAATAAAAATAAGATCACAAGATTCTCTTCTAGCAGGTGGGATAAGTGGTTACTGTATGAGGGGAAAATAGCCACCGCCACCAACAACAAACTACAGCCGCCCACTCAGGAGGCCTAGTATATTAGTTCCCTTAGAAACTTGCGCACTTGCTCTCCACATTCTGCTAAGCAGTTTTGTTTGCCTTGTCTATGTGCCTTCTTTCTTCTTTTATAATCCTTGATGAAAGGTACTGTGTTGTATTTGTACCTGAACTGAAAATTTGTCATTAAGAAGGAGTGTTACTATATTTATAGACCAGTAAATTTTGGATTTGGATAATAAGTTAGTATCATTTTTAGAAAAACGTAATAGATGTCAATAATTAGGAAACCATGAAAATCAGGAATGAACAGCTCTGTGGAATTTCTCATACTATCAACAGATTATTTATTCTTATTTATTTTAATAGTTCCTTATTTCTTCATATTTTCCATTATTCTAAAAAATTAACCAGTATTCATTAAGAATCTTTTTTGTATAGGAAGTAAGCAAGGGAATTTTACTCTGTAATCTCAATTTCTCATAACAAACCAAGTATTTTTATATCTATTTTATAGATTATGAATCTGAAATGTAAAGAGATTAAAGGATTTAGCACAACAGGACCAGAAATAGGTTGAGGTTGGATTTGACTTCAGGTTTATCTAAGTAAGAAACATGAATTATTTCCTCATACGATACATATCTTAAATTTTATGTTTTGATATTTGTATTTCCTGGGTTTCAGCATGCAGAAGTGAGCCTTTCTGTCTCCCCATATGTTTAAGATGAGGGAATTTCTTTTATGTTTTCTTATTTTTTGATACCCTAATACTAGTTAATAAAAATTGTTGCTCTTTGTTTACTTTCTTTTCCTTCCTTTCTCTCATCCTCCTCCCTTTCTTCCTTTTATTCAGAACTCAGATACCGCAGTGGCTCAAGAGGTAAAAATGAAGTACCCAAGAGGATGAACAAAAATCTACCACACGTGTCAGTATAGTCAATAACATGAATGACTTAAACTTTCCGCCGAAATCATGTGGGCTGAATGAATGGATTAGAAACATAATAATAAATAAACAAGCCAGAAATATTGTCTATAGGAAACACATTTAACCTACAAGGACTCATTTAGACTGAAGGTGGAAGGATGGATATTCTTTCTTTTTTGCTATGATCTTTGAAGAAGCACTTGTGGAGTCTGTAACATTTAGAGAGGTAGACTGGCATTGGGGTTCCGTGCTTGACTTCTGGGGATAGGTAGCATTAGGCTCAATTTAGTCTTGATTTCAAGACTAAAATTTCTATGATTTTGAACAAGATTGTAAACCTTGGTTTTATTTTTCTTAAAGTAGCTAAAAATAATAATACTTTATAGGTTTTCTATGAGAAGTAAATGGAATGCTTGGTGAAGGCTATTAGCTATAAGCCTAGCACAGGGGTGGCGAACACAAAGAGCCAAAATTTTAAACTGTGAGAGTCAGAGAGCCACACCACGCAGTGACCTGCCAAAACAGACAAACACTCACACAAAAGCATATAATTTTAACAATAATATATTAAACACATAATATA
>CAUYPK010139627.1:0-10161 GCA_963574355.1 Loris lydekkerianus
TGAGCCAAAGATGCAACCGGCCCTCAGGCGATCATAGCTGAGACAAAGGCAGGCAGGCAGAAGCTGGACCTGATAGCTAAGTGTGAGCTCTAACCCGCCCACACCAACACAAAACTGCAGCTGAGACTAGGCAGTGGCACAGACAGGGGCTGAGTCGCACTTCTGTGAACTCAAACAGCGTCTGATCTGCAGGGAAACATAGCCAGGACAGAAACAAATTCTGCAAAGTTATTCTGTTCTGTCAGCAACATTAATCAGGGACAGGGCTGGAACTGAGTTAACCACCCCAGCCTTCATTAAGCACCTGAGGTTGTCAGGCCTCACTTGCCCCTGCTGGATAGTGGCAGAGAGCAGTGGCCTGACATAGATCTCCCTGTGACTCAGGAAGGTGCAAATTCCTGGAGCATCTGCTCATTGGAGGGAACTAAGTCACAGCCCTGTGGGGTTACCAGTGACTGGTTGTAGCAGTGGTGCAAGATGGGGAAGGAGGCATCAACATTCCCAGACTAATCTATTTTCTGGGTCGATCCTTCTGACCAGGAAAAAAACAGTAAAATCTCTAATTTCATGAATCAGAAATGATAAAGATGAAATAACAACAGAGTCCTCAGAAATTAAAAAAAATCCTTAATGGATATTACAAAAAACTTTATTCTCAGAAATATGAAAATCGGAAGGAAATTGACCAATACTTGAAAGCACGCCACCCAGGAAAAGACCCAACAAGAAAAGAAAATTATAGACCAATATCACTAATGAATACTGATGCAAAAATATTCAACAAGATCCTAACAAACAGAATCCAGCAACACATCAAACAAATTATACACCATGACCAAGTGGGTTTTATCCCAGAGTCTCAAGGCTGGTTAAATATACATAAATCTATAAATATAATTCAGCACATAAAAAAATTAAAACACAAAGACCATAGGATTCTCTCAATTGATGCAGAAAAAGGTTTTGATAATATCCAGCATCCCTTCACGATCAGAACACTTACGAAAATTGGTATAGAAGGGACATTTCTTAAACTGACAGAGGCCATCTACAGCAAACCCAATATCATATTGAATGGAGTTCAATTGAAATCATTTCCACTCAGATCAGGAACCAGGCAAGATTGCCCCTTGTCTTCACTGCTCTTTAACTTTGTAATGGAAGTTTTAGCCATTGCAATTAGGGAAGTAAAGGAGATCAAGGATATCCATATAGAGTCAGAAGAGATCAAACTTTCACTCTTCGCAGATGATATGATTGTTTATCTGGAAAATACAAGTGATTCTACTACAAAACTCTTAGAAGTGATCAAGGAATACAGCAGTGTCTCACGTTACAAAATCAATATTCATAAATCGGTAGCCTTTCTACACACCAACAATGGTCAAGCTGAAAAAACATTCAAGGACTCTATTCCATTCACAGTATTGCCAAAGAAGATAAAATATTTGGGAGTTTATCTAACAAAGGACGCAAAAGGTCTCTATAAAGAGAACTATGAAACTCTAAGAAAAGAAATAGCTGAAAATGTTAACAAATGGAAAAACATTCCATGCTCATGGCTGGGAATAATCAACATTGTTAAAATGTCCATACTACCCAAAGCAATATACAATTTTAATGCAATCCCAACTAAAGCTTCACTGTCATACTTCAAAGAGCTCAAAAATATACTTTGTTTTATATGCGATCATGAAAAATTTGAATAGCCAAGACATACCTCAGAAATAAAAATAAAGCTGGAGGAATCATGCTACCAGACCTCAGACTATACTATAAATCAATAGCAAACAAAACAGCATGGTACTGGCACAAAAAATGAGAGGTAGAGTAAACAGAATAGAGAACCAAGAGATGAACCCAGCTACTTACCATTATTTGATCTTTGACAAGCCAATTAAAAATATTCAGTGGGGAAAACATTCCCTATTTAACAAATGGTGCTGGGTGAACTGGCTGGCAACCTGTAGAAGACTGAAACTGGACCTATACCTTTCACCATTAACTAAGACTCTCACTGGATTAAAGATTTAAACTTAAGACAAGAAACTACAAAAATACTAGAAGAAAGTGTACGGAAAACTCTTGAAGAAATTGGACTGGGAAAATATTTTATTAGGAGGACCCCCTGCACAATTGAAGCAGCATCAAAAATACACTACTGGGACCTCATCAAATTAAAAAGCTTCTGCACAGCCAAGAACACAGTAAGTAAATCAAGCAGACAGTCCTCAGAATGGGAGAAGATATTTGCAGCTTTTGTCTCTGACAAATGTTTAATAACCAGAATCCACAGAGAACTCAAATGTATTAGCAAGAAAAGAAGAGGTGATCCCAGCTCAGGCTGGGCAAGGGACTTGAAGAGAAACTTCTCTGAATAACACAGGTGCACAGCCTACAGACATATGAAAAAAAATGCTCATCATCCTTAATCATCAGAGAAATGCAAATTAAAACTACTTTGAGATATAATCTAACTCTTGTAAGATTAGCCCATATCACAAAATTGTAAAACCTGAGATGTTGTCAAGGATGTGGAGAAAAAGGCACACTTCTACACTGCTTGTGAGAATGCAAAGTAATATGCTTTTTTTGGGTAGATGTTTGGAGAACACTTATAGATTTAAAAATAGACCTGGCATTTGATCCTACAATTTCTCTACTAGGTATATATCCAGAAGACCAAAAATCACAGCATAACAAAAATATTTGTACCAGAATGTTTATTGCAGCCCAATTCATAATTGCTGAATCATGGAAGAAGCCCAAGTGCCCATTGACCCACCAATGGATTAACAAATTGTGGTTACACCATGGAATTTTATGCAGCCTTAAAGAAAGATGGAGACTTTACCACTTTCATGTTTACATGGATGGAGCTGGAACATATTCTTAGCAAAGTATCTCAAGAATGGAATAAAAAGTATCCAATGTACTCAGCCCTAGTATGAAACTAATTTATAGCTTTTGTATGAAATCTATGACCCGATTATAGCCCAAGATTATGGTGAAAGGGGAAATGGAGGGGAGGGCAAGGGGTAGGATAGGTGGAGGGAGGGTGATTGGTGGGACTACACCTATGGTTCATCTGACAACAGTACATGTGAAACTTACTAAATGTAGAATATAAATGTCTTAACACAAAAACTAGGAAAATCCAGGAAGGCTATGTTAATTGGTGTAATGAAAATATGTCAAATTGTGTATAAAACCAGCACATGGTTCCCCATGATTGCATTAATGTACACAGCTATGGTTTAATTATAAAAACAATCTAACTTGACAATATGTGCTTTATAGTTGAGATGTTAGACCATTTATTTTGATTATTGATATGGTTGGGTTTAAATGTGCCACCTTGCTATTTATGTTCTATAGGTTCAGTGTCTTCTTTGTTCTCTTCTTTCTTGTTATGCTTATTTTTGTATTACAGAATAGTTTTACAAATCTATTTCTCTTCCATTGCTTAGTAGTTATAATTTTTAATGATTGGGTTGTTTATGGATTATAGTATACATGTTTAACTTACCACCATCTATCTTTAAGCAGTATTACATTATTTCATAGTACAATATCATATACATTTCATAATTTGACATAGTGTACTTCCATTTCTCTAATTTTTGTGCTACTGCCATGTATTTTATTGCAACATGTCATAACCCCAAGATATGTGGTTACTTTTGCCTTAACAATTCAGTTTTGTTTTAAGGAGATTTTTTAAAATATGAAAAAAAAATTAACACACTTATTTACTATGTGTATTGCTTTTTGTTCCTTGGTGTAGATCCACATTGTCATCTAGTATTATTTTTCATCTGCTTTAAAAAACTTCCTTGAACATTCATATATTATATAGCTACTAGTGTTGAATTTTTTCACTTGCTTTATGTCTGAATAAGTCATTACTTCTCCTTCATTTCTGAAATATATTTGTACATAGTATAGAATTCTAGGTTGACAGTTTTTATTTTAGTACTATTATAGGGTACTACACCTCCTTTCTGCTTTGCACTTTTCCCAACAATATGCCTGCTATTTTGTATGTTTATTTCTCTGTAAGTAATCTTTTTCCTCTGGTTGCTTTTAAGATTTTTCCCTTTATCAGTCACTTTTATAATTTTTCTTATTTTATAGCATGGTATAGATTTCTTCATTTCTCTTCTGCTTGCGGTTTGTTGAATTTCTTGGATATATGGGTTCATGGTTCTCATCAAATTGGAAAAATTTTCATATATTTTTTCTACCTTCCCCCTTTCATGTCCTTTGGGATCCAAATACATATTCATTGGTCTACTTGGCATATCCATATTTTTCTATTTTTTCCCTTGATATATAATTTTACATAGTTTTCATTACTTTATTGCTATCTACATTATTTTCAAGTTCACTTAATGTTTCATGCTGTTAATTCTATCCAGTGTATTTTTTATGTCAGTTTTCCTATACGTAGAAATTTGAATTGAGACTTTTTTTATATCATCCATGTCTTTCTTTAACATGTTTATCCTTTTTTTTCTACCTTCTTGAATATTTGGGCAATAGTTATAATTGTTCATCATACTTATGTACTAATTCTATCATCTTTGTCATCTCTGGGTCTCTTACCACTGATTGAATTTTGTTTTCATCATGCAGGCAATATTTTCCTATGTCTTTTCATGCCTGGAAATTTTTTTTTCTGATATGAATTTTATTTTATTTTGCATATACACATAGATCATGAATATATTTATGCATTTGTGGGGTATGCTGAATACCAGACATTTTGAATTTTACCTTATTTGGTATTGAATATTTGTAAATTCTTAGAAATGTTCTTGAGCTTTGTTCTGGAATGCAGTTAGTTGTTAACTAAAAACAATTTAATCCTTTTGAGGCTTAAAAAGTTTGTTAGGCAAGTCCAAAACAGCCTTTAGTCTATTAATTTTTCTTCAATACTGACCTAATACAGTTAGAGTTATTCTAATCAATTCCCTTTAAATTATGATATATTTTCATTTTTGGTGTTATAAACACAAATTATTCCTGACCCAGTGTTAGTCCCACAGATTTTTCTCTCTGCTCCTTCCAGATTCATTTCTTGAACTCAGATTATTTCTGAACATTCACTGATCAAGACTCAGTTTACCTATCAAGAGGGGCTCTGAAGTTCTCTCCTGTCTGTTATCTTTCCCTGTGAACCATAGCTGCTTTGACTTGCTGGACTTCCAACTACAGCTTCTTAACTCTGGGACACCAGAAGGCTCTGCCTGGCATTCCTCTACATGTTCTGTGGCCAGGAAACTTTGTCCAGCCTTTAGGTTGAGGCATTCAGAGTGTTCACATTGTTTTCTTACCTTAGGAATGAGGTATGTTCAACATCTCAAAAACTTCTATAAATGCTGTCTAATTGTTCAGTGATTTCAAGTGAAGGTTAGATGTTTGTTATTTCATTGTGGTTGACAGTGGAAGTTTTGAGCTTCTCATTTTTATTTGAAAGTTTTTATCTAAATTTTGGGGTTTAGGAGGAAGGCTTATGTATGACCCAATGATTTGTATTACCACTATAATCACATGACAGCAGCAAGAATGCAGAATCACTTTGAAATTAAAGTTTAAGGACCTAAATGTTTTTTTTTTTTTCAAACAGAGTCTCACTCTCTCACTCCAGGGTAGAGTGCTGTAGTGTCATGGCTCACAGCAACCTCAAACTCTTCAGCTCAAGCAATCCTCTTGCCTTAGTCTCCCTCTAACTGAGACTGTTGGCACCTGCCACAACACCCAGCTATTTTTAGAAACAGGGTCTTACTCTTGTTTAGGTCGGTCTCCAACTCCTGAGCTCAGGTAATCCACCTGTGTCAGCATCCCAGAGTGCTAAGATTATAGGTGTGAGCCAGGACTCCTGGCCCAGGATCTCAGATTTTGACTGCAAACATTGGCAAACTCTAATTTGCAGTTACTATTTCTCGGGCATTTTTATTTTTCCTTTCAGAGTCAGCGCAACCATAGTCCTTTAATAATAGAAGCGTGAGTATATTTATTTTTGATTTTTTAGTTCCCCTGACATTGAGGTTCCCAGATGAATGTTTGAGCGTTTCTTACTAAATTTCCCAACTTGAGGGGGCTTTAGTCTCTAACAGCTGTGAAAACCACTGAAGTTACCAGCTTTGACATACACCCTCAGAGCATAAGTAGATTCAATATTCCTACTACTTGTTGAAATACAGCTTTTCCAATTAACAATTACTGCAAAACATCACCACAAATATAGTGGTATAAAATGATAATAATTTTACTTTGATAGAAAATCTTGTGGGTTAGGAATTTGGACAGGTCTCAACAGAAAGTGCTTGTCTGTTCCACAATATCCCTCTTCTTATCTGGCAAGTCTGAACTGCTGGGGAATGACTCAAATGGCTGGAAGTTGGAATCATCTCCAAGCTCTTTCACACAAATGTCTGGTACCTTGGGTACAACGTGAAAGCTTAGTTGTGCTTAGCTGAGACTGTTAACAGGAGGGCCTGTACATAACCTCTCAGTTTGACTTGGAATTCTTGCAACATTAATAAGGTCACATTATTTAAGATCAGTGAAGTGGAAGAAATTGCTGTGGCAATGTTTGGAAAATATAGTTTATCATATTTACTCATATTTTTTCATATATTCAACATTTTTAGTTGTCTTCCCCGTGAAGTGGTTTATCATATTTACTCATATTTTTTCATATATTCAACATTTTTAGTTGTCTTCCCCATGAAAAATTCACTGTGTAGAGTTACAAAGATCAATATTTAAGCCTAATAATATTACCAGATGTGGAATTCTCAACTTTATATATATAAAGAGAGAGCATCAAGAGTGTATCCTGGTTTCTTGTACCCTCAATGAATCCCCCAACAACAAAAAAAACAAGGAAAAAAGATATAGTAATATTGATATTCAACCAAACAGAATCTATAGTAAGCAGCATTAAAAGGAGCAAAAGTGATGTTTCCTATTAATTTAGTATCATATAGGAACTTTAATAATGTATAGTAGTTATGGTTCTTCATGAGCCATATGTATATATATATATATGTATGTATTTTAGCATCAGTTTTAAGTTTCTGTTAAAATTTGTATTATTGATGAGTATTGCACTGGTATTCGTTATTGATTTTTACATTTTTTTGCAATATTGAGTATTCTTATTCTTAAATATACACATTACTAGTCTTTTTCTATCTCATTAACTAAAGGTCCATATTTTTTTCCATTCAGGTCATGTATATTTCTTTTTAACTTTTTTTTTTAATATCACAGTTTTTGTAGTTCGTGAATGACATCTACTACATTCTATAAAATCTTCTAATTGGTTATTTCTAGTTTGTGGAAAACTTACTGATTTTTGTTTTTTCATCTTTTATTCACCCATTCAACTTTCTTTAATTTCTTAGCTGTTTCAAAAGTCCATACTACCCAAAGTGATTTACAGATTCAATGCATTCCCCATCAAAATGCAATGTCATTTTTTCACAGATCTAGACAAATAATTCTACACTTTGTCCGAAATAATAAAAGAGCCTGAATGGCAAATATAACCTTAAGCAAAAGTAACAAACTGGGAGGCAACCCATTACCAGAATTCAAACTATTAATATAAAGCTATAGTAAAAGAACAGCATAGTTCGAGCATAAAAATAGAGTCAGGACAGAGAATATAGATATTTTAATATAAAACCAACCACACATTGCCGTCTGATCTTTGATAAAGTAGAGAGCAACATATGGTGGGGAAAAGAATTCCTATTCAATAAATGGTGCTGGGAAAATTGGATAGCCACTTGTAGAAGATTGAAACGGGGTCCATATCTAAAATTAATTCAAGACAGATTATGGACTTAAATCTAAGACATGAAACCCTAAGAATTCTAGGGAAAAAAAATGTTGGAAAACTCTTGTAGATATTATCTCAGGCAAAGAATTTATGAAGAACACCCTAAAAGCAGTCACATCAACAATAGAAATAAGTAGTGCTTGATTAAATCAAAAAGCTTCTGCACAGCCAAGGAAATAATCATCAGGGCAAATACACAACCGACAGAATGGAAGAAAATATTTGCCTGCTATACATCTAATAAAGGGTTAATAACCAGAATCACTTTTTATGCTTTTAATATAGTATACAATTAATGTATCTCTTTTCTTTTAACAAATCATTATTTCGAATCATTTTCTTTAATTGATTGGTTTATGAATTTGAAAGGAGCCTGGAGCAGTGCTTATTTTTGTGGTTAATTTTTTATTTTCTTGCAACACCTTCAGTGAATATGGCCTGTATGAGATCAGTCTTGGATAGCTTTTTGAGTGTTTGTGTGTATGTGAGTGTGTGTGTGCGTATGGTTTAGCAAATAACTTCTTTTTTCTTCTGCTCTCCCATTTGTACTAAATTCTCAGTTATAATAAACTTCTATAAAATTCTATGTGTATTTATTAAATCAATTGTGTTTTATTCAAACATAAATATTTTATGTGTTATATATTTTGTATCTCAACAAATCTACTATTTCTAAAAGTAAATATTAAAGGTTTTCATTGGGATTGTGGATTTATCAATTTTTGTGTATCTTTTAGTTTCACATTATACATATTGTATACATTGTATATACATATACATACATATTGTAAGTTTGCTGATGGTTGCATGAAGAACCATAACCACTATACATTATTAAAATTTCTATATAATACTAAATTAATAGGAAACATCACTTTTGCTCCTTTTAATGCTGCTTACTATAAATTCTATTTGGTCAAATATCAATATTACTATATTTTTTTCCTTCTTTTTTTATTGTTGGGGGATTCATTGAGGGTACAAAAAATCAGGATACACTGATTACATTTGTTAGGTAAAGTCCCTCTTATAATTGTGTCTTGCACCAAAAGGTGTGTCACACACCAAGACCCCACCTCCATCCCTTCTTCCCTCTCTCTGCTCTTCCCTTCTCCCACCCCACTCCCATGTTGGGGAAGATTCCTTTCTCTTCAATTTTTTAGAATAATTTCTGCAGTGTGGGAATAAACTCTTCTTTGAAGATTTGATAGAATTCAGGTGTGAAGCCATCTGGACCAGGGCATTTTCTTGTTGGAAGATTTTTTATTGTTTCTTTCATCTCAGTGCTTAAAATTGATCTGTTCAGAAGATCTATTTCTTCCTGGCTAAGTCTAGGGAGAGGTGTGATTCCAAATGTTCATCCATGTCCTTCACATTGTCAAATTTCTGGGCAAAGTGTTTCTGGTAGTATTCAAAGATAATCTCTTATCTGTTGTTATTTTCCCTTTATCATTTCTGATTGAGGTTACTAGAGATTTTACTTTTCTGTTTCTAGTTATTCTGGCCAAAGGCTTATCTAGTTTATTTATTTTTTAAAAAGCCAACTCCTTTTTTCATTAATTTTCTGAATGATTCTTTTGTTTTTAATTTCATTAATCTTTGATTTAATTTTGGATATTTCATCTCTTCTGCTGGGTTTAGGCTTAGATTGTTCTTCTTTTTCCAATTCCATAACATTGCTTGTGAATTTGTTGATGCATTCTCTTTCTGTTTTTTGAATGTAGGCATCAAGTGATAAATTTTTCTCTTAGGACTGCTTTTGCTGTATCCCACATGTTTTTGTAGCCAGTGTCTTCACTGTTGTTATGCTCAAGGAAGTTAATAATTTCCTCTTTTATTTCTTCCTGCAACCAACTTTCATTCAGCTTAAGATTGTTTAATTCCCATGCCTTTGTGTGGGGTTGAATGTTTTTGTTGGAGTCGAGTTCCACCTGTAGTACCTTGTGGTCTGAGAAGATAGAAGGTAAAATTTCAATTCTTTTAATTCTGTTCAGGTTGGTTTGTGTCCTAGAATATCAATTTTAGAGAATGTTCCATGGGCCAATGAGAAGAATTTATGTTCTTTAGCTTTGGGATGGAATTTTCTATATATGTCTATCAAGCACAGTTGTTCTAGGGTTTCATTTAAACCCCTTAAATTTTTGTTCACTTTCTGTTTAGAGCAGGGGTGGCGAACATGCGGCTAGAGCCGCATGCAGCTCCCGGCCAAAATGAATTTCGGCTCTTTGCCTCTTATCATTATTTTGTATACTGTGGCTCTTTGCCAAGTTTGGATTTTGTTATGCTGCTTCTGAGGAGGGACC
>CAUYPK010139628.1:0-34892 GCA_963574355.1 Loris lydekkerianus
CTTCTTCTTATGTTTTTTTAAGTCTCAAAAAATAGACAACTAAGATTTATAAATAAAAGATAATTTCAAAAAAAAGATCATGCCAAATCTTATAGACAGTAGAAAAAGAATAAATACTTCAAAATCGTTCTACTTGATCTGAATCTTCTTAACACCAGACTAAATTAAAGAGTCCACAAAGCTGGAAAGATTAAGAAACAAGGTCTCTGCACAGGGTTAAGACACAAAAACACCCTTCACCACCAGCATTCACGATTATAGGAAAGACAGGTCAGGATCTTGTTATTTTTCCTGCTGTCAGGCGGGACCACTGATTGACAGGGCCTTTGCACTGCCTGTCAATCACTCAGCAGAGTTTATACCCAAAGACACTGCACAGCTTCCCACCTAACAATAATAATCACCAGCTCCTTTGTAGGTAGGGCCCAGATGACCAGGGGAGGAGTGGGCAAGCATCACAGCAGAGAAGGAGGGTGCCACCTGATTTGGGCCTGTGGGCCCACTGCGACTTGGTTTCCTGGCATTCTTTCCCCTGCTCTGCTACAGTCACATGAGCCTTCTTGAGGTGAGGCAAATATCTCTCTCTTCTACCGCTCACTACTCTTGGCCTTGATTTCTTCACTTAGATATTTACACATTCTACTCCCTTATACATTTGGATTTCTGTTCAAATTAAGCTTTTTACATCTTTGCCATCCACCTAACAGAGTATTACTCCCTTCAATTCACTATTCTCTTATACGCCAGGCATTAATTACACAAATGAATGTATATGGTGTTTATATAATCAAAGAAATAGTAGATACTCTCCATGTAGATCCAGTAACAACTAAAAAACTCCTTTCCTACATCACACTTTTAGAGCAGTTTGAGATTGCACTGGTTTTTGGGGGGTTGGGGAGGTTTGGAGACAGTCTCTCACTCCATGGCCCTGGGCAGAGTGTATAGCTTCATAGCTCAAAGCAGCCTCAAACTCTTGAGCTTGAGCAATTTTCTTGATTCATCCTCTGGAATAGCTGGGACCACAGGCCCCTGATATAATCCCGGCTCAGAATCGCTTCTCAGCCTTTTGGCTAAAATCAAGTGTAATCCCAGCTAGTTTTTCTACTTTTAGTAGAGACAGATGAGCTCTGGTTCTTGCTCAGACTAGTCTAGAACTCCTGAGCTCTAATAATCCACCCGCCTTGGCCTCCCAGAGTGCTAGGATTACAGGCCTGAGCCACTGTGCCTGGCTGAAATTGAACTATTTTTTTATATGCACATAATTCTTGCAGAGAATTTCTTTTCTTCCTTTGTTAAGTTATATTTTCCTAATTTACTTTTTGCCATTTCCCAACCTAAAAACTTTCCCTAAGTTTCTGTGTGTTATTCACCTGCACCGTAAGAAGTTTCCCCAATTAGTGCCATTCATAAGTACATTCTTCATGCCAATATTTATTTTGCATTATAGTCAGTGGAACCTGACTCTTTCCTGATCCTAGAGTAAATTTATTCAGATTCACGCAAATATAGTTTGCATTATAATCAGTGGAAACTTACTTTTCCCTTATCCTAGAGTCAATTTATTCACCCATTTTAAAGATGTTTTCTGTGCACTAAATGCATGTTAGATTCTGTATTAAGTGCTTTGCATTTGTAACTAGAAAAACAATGTCTACTCTAACTCAGAATTTTAGAAGTTAATTTTGGATGAGGCTAACAAATGTTGATAATAGTCCATTTATGAAAGAGAACCTTATCATAAAGAAAACACTTAAAGTAAAAATTCCTACTTGAATTAGCGATAGTGTTTTTGTTGTTGTTTGTTTGTTTGGTGGCAGCTGGTCTTATAATCTGCTAATGTTATTAATGGGCTGGTTTCTTATCTGTTGGTAAGTTTCTGAGCGTGGTCTTGAATCCATAAAGGGCAATTGACAAAGCTTTGCATAAACATGTAAAACACTATTTCCACTTCATCAGTATACATATTTCAGGGTTATATCAATCTATGACAAAAGAAAAGAAATGCTTCCTTTCAAAGCTTTTGATCTAACATAAGCTGTTTCTGTTTTTACGTATTATTGTTGATTCCAGTTTTGATGGGTGACATGAAATCAAATGAATGTTTTCATATCTCTTGCTTTTGTTTTCTCAGAAGCAACTGACTTACAGTTTGAGACACAACACATTATGCTGTATCACACTTGAGACTGTGTCTGCGAGGAGTGGCCATCACATCAGTGTCTTTTGTTTTAATGTCACAGAAAATTCAAATTCAAAGGCAAAGTATAACTTACTGCTTCACATAAATAAAAACCCCAGAGAAGAATGCCTTTAGACATTGCTAGATAAATGGACCTTTATTTGCAAAATTACAAAATACTGGCCATCTGTTTGTAAAATTTTGTAATAAAGATTTTGTAAATAAAGGTAAATTTAGTTGTGATTTCCTATTTTCCCCTAAGTATAGTGGCCTTTTAGATACCCTGTATTCAATGAAGGAATAGTTGGAGGACCCACTTTCTCTTTTCAACTATTTTCAGATTGGTTCTGGTTTCTTGGTTCAAGATAGCTATAGTAATGTCTAGACTTGCTCCTTTAGTGTAACTAAACATTGGACCCCAATAAAGAGGTCTGGCTAGTTTTCATCAGGCCTTGAGCTGCCACCATTGCCAAAGACAGCTGCAGGCACAGAGACGCACTTCCTGTCGTAACTCCTGGAGCAGCTGCTGTTCCAATAGAGGCAAAAAGGGGAATTAAGGGAAACGCCTGCATGTGTAGAAGCCCTGGCCTTGCAATGGGAAAGGCAAGATGGTTGAATCCTTGGCTATTTGGATGTCTGTATATACTAAGCCTGGGGGGAGCGGTTTCTCCAGTAACAGGTAGCACCAGATGCTCGAGTGCCCCTTGCCAAGTATATCCCTTGCTCCGGAGGAAGTCGGTAGTGAACTCAATTTTGCCAGCAGGACAGACTGATTCATCAGTTGCATGAGGTCCTCTTCCCTGGAATTTTGTGCCATGCCATTCAGCTTCTTGGGCTGTTTAAGCAGCTCAAAGCAAGGGATACATTACAGGAGGGAAAATGAAGAACTCACTTTTTTTAGGATTAGAAAAACCCCAGAATCACAGAGGTATAGCTGGAGTCCTCTTTCCTGAAGTTAAACAAAATGAAAGCCTATTCCCCTTCCACAGGGATATGTCCCCAGATTCCTTACCATACACCCAGGTTTAGCTGAAAACTCAGCCTAACACAGGCAGTAACATGGAGTTAGGAGAACAGGAGCCGGGAAGAGTTAGTGTAAGAGGGGTGGGATGGAGGCAGGTCATCCAGTCTCCTTGTGGGCAGTAGATTTTGCCTTTGCTGCTAAACTTGGAGAGGAACTAGGTGATTTTTTTATTTTCCAACCAATCACCCTCCTTTTTCTCATAAGGACAAGAAAGAGTAAGTGGTGAAATGATCTCCTATGTCCATTAATCTTCCCTTCCTGTTTAAGATCTATTGTTTTTGCTCAGCTCCTAAGGGTAGAGATACAAGGTTGTGAACCTGGGGAAGATAAATGACTCAAAAGCGTTCTAACTAAGCTTCCATAAGTAAAAAAGCTTTCACAAAATGGGGTGATGCTACATTTTTCTTTTTATAAATCAACTTTAATTCTTTGAAATGAAGTCAAATGTGTGGTATAAGCCTGAAAACTAAAAAAAAAAACAAAAAACCAGAGCTCAGAAAAATTATCTGTATAGTTTTTCAATGTACTTAAAAGCCCTTTATAATAAAGTATAATTTTCCAAATTTTTACTAGTAGATTTTACTTAACATCTTAAATTAGTAACATTTGTTTTAATCAGTACTATAACAAAATGAAACTATTGCCTATATCTCTTGAGAATTTTCTAATTCTGTGTTGGTTGCAGAAACACCTGACATTATATTTGATATCCAGATCTTCCGCACAAACCCAAGTTTTCTTTATTCTGTGTTTGTTCTCTCAAAGAAAACTTACTTATATATACATGATTGAGGATTTACAAAAAAAAGAAAAAAAGAAAAAAAAAACACAATTAGAGGTGTTGCATGCAATATCTTCTGTTGACAAAATTAGCATGTCCTAATTTGTATTTCATTGTACTCGTAATTACCTAATGACTAGATTTCAGGATATTTTTAAATATCCATTAGGTGTCCACACATGGGGAATATAAAAAAGCTATATTACAGTACAACTATACTACTCTTTCTTCCTGGGATAACTTTTTTAAAAAATAGAAAAAAGAGCTTCAATGATAGAGACCAGATCATATTGTGACAAGGGTCATTGTAACAATACATCACTATGTAAATTCTGTTGGAGATTTTAGCCAAGTAAACTCTTCATTTGTAAAAGGATGCTATAAAAATATTAGACAGCAAATCCTTTTCATTGAAGATATATTTGAAAACGTTTCTATGTAAGAATTCTTAGCTGTTGTATTTCCTTTCTCACCTCTGATGAATTGTCTCATGTTTCTCATTACGTGTAAGTGGACCTGGTAAAAAAATGAAGGACCAGCTCATTATCAATAATTCATGGTCAATCATGTTGTGTTGCATTTGTTGACAGCATTGTGCAGTGTGTTCTTTTAGACTTACTATGCCGTAATGACCATTTGAATATGAGATTTAGGATAATTAGTTAAGAAGCCACAGATCATACCCAGATGTACGGTGCTTTATTCCAATGGTGCAATTATTAGGATTGTAAAGCTTTCAAAGACAATCACTAAAATTCTCAATCACGATGAAAAAATAGCTTGCTTTGAAAAGGAAAGCATTTTCAGGAGAACAAAACCATTTAATGTATTTTCTAGGTAATTATTCTTTGTTGAACCACAATGGCAATGTTGATGATCCTTTTCACTAGCATGCTGTTGATAGAAGGTGCGTCTAGGTGCAGAGAAAGGTGTAATTTTGACTAATTTCTTTCTTACCTCTTTGCAGATTTGATCATGGTAGATACATTTAATGCTTATATTTTAGGGATATTTGGAAGATTTAATTGTATGTCACCAGCCATAGATACGTTTCCAAGTTTTCTGTTGTAATGTCTCCTTGGTTCATTGATTACTTATTCATAGAGCTCTGTGGATTCCAAGCACTAGCTTTGGTGGAAAATTTGTAGAATTATGCTGGCCAAATCAGTGAATGGGGTGGTGGTGGTGGATTTTTTTTAATTGGATCTGGTTTCTACAATTTAAGCTCTTTTCTTTTCTTTCTCTCCTTCCCCTTTTTGGGTCTTGTTTGATCCATTTATTTGTTTATTTTATAGCCACATCTTCATATGGAATATGGGAAATGAACTTTTTCCCCCAAATCTTTCTGATGGATAACTTCTGTTTTCTGATTACAATTCTACTCACATTATTTTTAGAAAATATTTTAGCATGCATTAAACTAATTTCACAACTCCTTTAATGTAGGTGGGTAAAGATTTTACTTTCTTACAGATTAAAGTTATGATGCAAAAGGGAACTTCAAACACTGTCGAATTACTTTACCCTTTTCCTGTGGTGAAAGAAATCTCTGTATTCACCTTTATGGGTATAAATTCTGAAATCACTCAGAGAAACATCAAGCCGTAATACCTCTGGCTCTCCTTACCTTCACTGGCCTTCATCAAGAGAGCATATCTGAAATTCCTGACAGGCAAGTTGAGTAAGTCAGGGGGATGAGTGCCTGCCTCTCAGCTTTGCCTCATTTTCTGTTTTAACAAACACTTCTTATGATATTTTACAAGACTTTCATCCATGTTGAAAGACTGTCTGAGATGTCTCTCTGAGATGACATCAAGAATTTTTCCAAATTCTAAAATTGGAATTAGCAATTTTTAATTTAATAGTTACCAGTAATACAGATAATATATTTATCTCCATCTGTATTCTATTTTCCTCCTTCATTGATTAAGATCTCAGGTAGAAATAATAGATGTGCTGCCTAGATTTTTGTTTTCTGAACCAGCTTACAAACATGAAACATAGTGTGAGAACAGATATTAAAAGGACGCTGATTCATTAAAGTACCTTTAAAATGATTTGTGATTTAAAAAATTCTGAGTATTTTGTGAACCATAGAGCATAGTGTAAATGAGGGACTTGATCGGTGTCTGTACAAGTCAGACATAGCATCAAGGGGGGGACAGATGAGCGGTTTAAATGATGAGGCTACGTAAGGCAGTGTCTTGAGAACAAGGCCCCCTCAGTGGGGCATCTGAGACTTCAGGCAAATATAATCCATCAGTTACCTTAGATTTAAGGTTCTTGCCTTTTCCCTGTCTTCAATTCTGACTTTGGTCATCCTCCAGTCTACAAGGTTGATATAATGGTTTGCCATTGAAGATTTTGAATAATGAATAGAAACAAGATAATTGTCTTAGTCCAATCAGTATAATGCTTCAGTAACCAACTCATCTTATTCCTGGGCCCAAGAGGTAATTCTTCCTACACTTGATCTTACCCCAAAGGCCATGAAGCAGTAGGCAATTCTTCCTGTTCTTTATTTTCAATTTCACAATTTCTGACTAATTCCATATCTGCCATTATAAGGAGAAATGGCAACACTATTATTTTATTTATTTATTTATTTATTTATTTATTTTGAGACAGAGTCTCACTATGTCACTCTTGGTAGTGTGTCGTGGCGTCACAGCTCACAGCAGCCTCAAACTCTTGGAGCAGTGATTCTCTTGCCACAGCCTCCCAAGTAATTGGGACTACAGGCGCCTGCTACAATGCCTGGCTATTTTTTTGGTTGCAGTTGTCCTTATTGTTTAGCAGGGCTGGCCCAGGTTCAAACCTGCTACCCTGGGTATATGTGGCCGTCGCCTCATAGACTGAGCCATGGGCACCACCAGCAACACTATTATTAATCACAATTCCATGGTTCTTTCATATCAGCTTATACTGAAATGAAATAGATCTTCTTGCCTCTGTGGTTTATTTCTTCCTGGTTACACCATTATTCCTATGATGATGTGTAATAATGCATTACCCACCATGATTATTGGCTTGAAGTGACTATTTTGAAGTGACTATTCTGCTTCATTGGTGAAGAACTAAAATGCAATTCCTGCCTAGAATTTGTGTGAATAATAATATTCTTTTTCTGGTGATGTTAAATTAACTGTTCAGAATTTCTTATTTGTAGAAAGAACAACACAAATATCTTCTAACTATGTCATCTTTTTAATTCTTTAGACAGTACACTCTGAGTACCAGAAGGTAATCTCTTTGGATGTTGGCCGTGTCCTTGCCTTCCACACAATACTCCCTTTCATGAAAAGAACATCCTTCTCTCATTGGTGTGTCTTAAGACCACCTGGTACAGCATGAGCTGTCCACATGAATCAGAATCAAGAGAGGGCATTGATCATAAGGATTCAGGGCATTGAGGAGCAAAGATTTTAAAAGCTGTAAAAAGTGACAGGCATGATGGATTCTAGTGACTACTGACATATGGCATTCATTCTATAAACTCAGTAAATTGACTATCTTGTACATGAGTGTTGGAGACTCACAAGATCAAGGACGCTATGGTCTCTTATATTATAAACCCTGTAGAATGAAGGATCACCAAAGTCAGAACTCAAGATGGGGAAAAGTCAAGAACCTTAAGTCCAAGTTAATTGATGGATTATAGTTCAGAGTTCTGTTCTGATTCCATGTCTAAAAAGACTTAAAATGTTCCAAAATCAAAGTGTTAGCCCTACCCTATTGGTCCCATTTCAAGTGATCCTATGAAAGAAAGAACTTACTGGGCAATGAGAGTTATCTTGTTTTGAGGCCATGCTGTTGGAACCAGGATTTCACTGGTTGGTATTGGAGTTCTTCAGGTATCTAGATAACCCCATGAAAGGGGGAGAGGCACAATGAGAGGAGTGGATTTGAATGCCCCTAAATGAAAGAAACAGTACTGCTATTCACACATAGGGTACCCTTGACTCTGGCAGGTTCCAGGTCTCAGAAAGAGACATTCTCCAAAGTACTCCAAAGCTGCCAAAGGCAGGAGGAAGACCCAGGGCCCTTGTCTAGCTTGATTTTGGAACAGCACTGATATACTTTTGACGTAAGTTTGCAGCTTGTGAACCGTGAGAACTTAACACGTTTTTAAATATTTCAAACCCTAATTATTGTTTATCTTTACAACAGAGCTTTACAACCATCTGGAAAATTTGCTGCAAGAAAGAAATAAGAAAATATATTAAGTGAATTTATGATATAGTAGACTTCACTAAATAATACTAGGTGATTCAGCCTACCTCACACAAAAAACAATGCTGAAACTGAGTTGTATGACTCGAGTGGACTCCAAAGTAAGATCTGAGGAACCTGGAAGCCAGCTGAAAGGGAAAATGCGATGACATAGATTTGAGAACCTTATTCAGGGCCATGTGTCAAAAGGCCCATTGCATGGCTGGACTTTTGCTCATCTTGATATTCAAAAGATGCTGTAGTCTAATAGAATATAGAATACATAAAGTCCAATAGTACAGATTTTATAATAATTTACATGGATGTAACTTTTGCCATTATACCAAAGATTTACCTTCCTTGTTTTGCAAAACTGTGGCCTGCTTAGCTTCATTTTTGCAAATAAAAGGTTTATATTTTGGCCTCAGGGTAGCACACTAGTTGTTATAGGAGACAGCATTCTGGTTGCTTACAGGAGATAAAATTGTGTAGCGCATTTTTAAAAAATATTTTTTAAAATCACAATACTGTCAGAAAAATAGAAAGTAAAAGTATGAAAAAGGTACAATGAAGTGCAACAGTGATTGGGCATCCCTTAGGCATCTATATTGTATTTCCTGAGAAGGAAATAGTCTTGCAATCAATGTCTATAGTCATTACCCTTATGAAGACTTTATCTGCTTTTTATCTCTCTTGTGTGTATGTATAATGTATGTATGTGTGTAATATAAGTATATATACTTATATATTTGTGTGCATAAGAATGTTATGTGTGGCATGTACACATAGAAGTAAATGCATACAAATACATCTCAAACATGTTTATTTTGAATTAAAAAGTGTCATTTTCATGGCCTCATTTCTCACTGTTTCACGAGACAGTTTATGGCAAAACATACAATATGAGGAAAATGTTGGCAAAAGTGTAGTTCATTAATTTATACAGTCAAGTGACTATTTTATTCATTAACTACTTCATCTTGTTTGATGTTTTTGAATGTATTCATTTAAAACTGAGAAACAATACATGAACATTTATTAGCTCACCACCTTAGCTGTTTTGGGTACCTATTCCAGAAGAGCATTGAAGACTAGATTGCCATGTCTACTTGAAGATATATAACCTTAGAATATATATTTTCCTTTTATAAAATGAATTTCATTATCTTTGAAAACAGTTGACTCCCTAGTATGAATAAATTCATTTATACTGTAGGGACAATAATTGAAACATGCATGCATTTTTTTGGCTACTTTCCATAAAGGTGTGCACTCTAGTTCTACATGACTCGATCACCTTTTCAAATTAGAGTCAAGGCCACAAAGGATACATTTTTTGCATACTTCAAATATTTATAAGAATCCATCGATAAGCCTAGGTAATGTACATCCCTGTATGTTGCTAGAAATTGCTATGATTATTCATAATCACTCATAATATAACTTAGTCTATAATCTGGACCTTTTAAAGTCCATCTACCCAATTTTTCTCCCTTGTTAATTAAAGGAGTATAATACTATCCAAAGAGTCAAAACTTAAACTTTCATTCTTTCAACCTATCATTAACTAATTCGATGACTGTGTTGTAAGTGTCTGCCATATACCATTGTGACAAGATGCTTATACTTTAGTCATTTTTATTAAATGTGTTAGTATACATTTAAGTTCTAAGAATCATTGGAGGGAAGTGTAGGTGTATCTTGTACTGAGAAAATGTTAGAAACGGGATTATGGAGATGAGGAACACCATTTACCTGGGATGAAATAAGGTAATTAAGAATATATTGCCAAATTTATACATACATTTGATCTATTTTTTAAGACTCTGAGAAGATTTACATAGAAGGAAACAGAAGTTCGGTAAAAGGCATGTATGTATTTTTCTGCTAATTTATCTGATGTAACGATAACATTAAGAAACACACACTAAACCATCCGTCCACTTGGTGGTTTCTTGCCCCCCATTCTCACCCTCACATTCCGTCTGTGTCAGTTTCATTGTCTAGCAACACTCCTCTTTCCTCCACAACCTGTTATTCAACACCTACTCATCTCTACTGTCAATGTATTTAATAATTTCACAGATGAAATAATCTTTAAATAGATTCTTAAAGGAAGCCTGGATTTAAAATTGTTGATGATCTTAGAGATGGACGCTTCAGAAAGGCAGAGAAACAAGCCTGCAGCATGTACTGGCCCATCCTCGTTAGAATGGAAAGGTCATACATATTATGAAAGGACAGAGTTTGTGGAGGGTAGATGAGCTGGTAACACACTATCAAAATTTGACTTTGATCATTTCCAAACATGATTCATATTAGATAGATGATGGGCAGCCAACTGCTATAACAATTACAGTTTTGAGTTAAGTCTCCTAACCTCATTCTTCTAAAATTTTAATTCCAAATATACCCAACACAATTATTTAGGCATATTTTTGTCATTGTCATTTGTGGGTCTCTAAAATATTATGGACAGAATTAGATATATTTTTCCCTCACTCAATAATTGCTTTGAGTGAACAGTATGATTTTCAATGCCTTTACCTAATAGAGATGATGAGCAAAAGTAAAATGCAAATACTAACAGCTGATGCAATGGCGAATCACCCAAATGCTTGATTTTCTTGACTTAAACCTGCTGCTGCTGCTGCTATGGAAGCAACTATTAGCTCCCTGACAGATGGTGCCAGATCCCACTGCCTCTTTCAGTCTCCCTCGCTCTCTCCTTCCTCTCCTCCCCTCCCCACCTCCCCACGTATGACAAAGTCATTGCGCTTGGAGATGTTAATTTTCCTTCTTCATTATGTTGGCAGCATCCAAGCTCATCACAGTTGGGTATTTTATTGGCTTGAGAACAGCCAAAAAACAACAAAAAACATGTGGTCTTTGAACATTGACTATTGCTGTTTGTCACAATATGCGCTGAATTCTCTTTACTCACCAGTAACTACAGTTTAGCACCCATCACAATAATTAAGAATAAATGTTTATTTGTGTTGTTTTCACAACTGCTACACTTTTTTCCTTTTGTAGGGCTTCCATTAAAAAGTAAAGCAGGTACTTTTTACTCAATACCATATATATATTTCCTTTCCCAGACAAACATTCTTCCTCCTCCGAAAGAATAATAATAGTAACAACAAAAAACTATCCTAAAACTTGTATATAAGCGCTTGCAAATTCTCCTTGTATTGAGTCTCTCACTTCAGTTTTATTTCAATGCTTCATTGCCTCTGTGGTTGTTAAACTCCTCTGCCTTTATTTAAGTTGGGGAAATGGTTATAAAAATATTTCATATCACTTTCCATAGTAAGACATTGTCAAAAATTCGTTTTCCTAAAGAATAATGTTATATTCTTCTATGCAAAACTCTACATGCAGGAGATTTGTATCAACCTCCTTGTCTTAGTTTTGTATTAGAGATGCATCGTATAACACAAACTTTGTGCCTTAACACAAAGTTATTTTGCGAATGTTTTGGAGCTTGCATAAATAAAATCCCTGGGCTAAAAAGAAGGTGTTGACAGAGCAGTGTTCCCTTGGAGTTGTAGGAGAGAGCCCATTCCTTTGTTTCCTGTTAGTGGAGCTGCCTGCATTTCTTTGTGCTATATCCCCCTATCTGCAAAGCCAGGAATGACCGGGTGGAGTTTTCGGTATATTGCATCACCGTCGTATTTGCTCTTCTGTTTCTTCTTCCTAATTTACATGATCATTGTGATTACATTTAAAGCACCCAGTAATACAACATAATCTCCCTATCTTAATGTCTTCTGTGCAACAACCTTAATTCCATTTGTATCTAGAATTCTTGCTTGCCATTTAACATAACATATTTACAGGTTATAGGGATTAAGTTATTGACTTTTAAAGCATTTATTCTTCTTACCATTATAGATAAAAGGAAAGAAAAACCTTACATTATATATAATACATGTATATATGTGTGTGTGTATATACTGTGCAAATATGAAGATATGTTATGTCTGCAGTAGGAATCTCTAGCTGGTATGGATTGCCTGAACCAGAAATCTCAAACACATGTATGTACATCAAGCCTTGAACTTTGTAATTTTAAGGTACTTCATATCCTTTCTACCCTCTGATCAGCACAATATTATGAACTGTCAGGGCAAATATTACCTGGCTTTACTGATAAGAAATCATTTGTAAATTGTTACATGTGTCACAATAGTCTTTTTATTACCAAATTATATCTCTCTGATTCTTAGGCACTAACGGAAATCTTCCTCTTCAGCACCTCGGCTGATTTTTGTTAACTTATTACTTAAGCTTATTCCTCATTTTTGTGCTCACTACACATTAGCCAGATATGGAGAACTTACTTAGTCAGGTGTGACGCATGTGCTTGGTCATGTGTGGCTGTAAGAAGGAAAGTCTTTCCTCACACATGGGGCTTTCTCCCTTTTTTAGATGACAGTCAAACATGCTAGTGTCCACACAGTCCATGTGTATTATTATTATTGTTTTTTAGCAGTTTTTGGCCGCAGGTTTCGCAGGTTTGAACATGCCACCTCTGGTATATGGGGCCGGCGCCCTACTCCTTTGAGCCACAGGCACCGCCCCCCATGTGTATTTAGAAACACACTTCTAGTTTAATAAAGTTTTCCCAAGACATTCTACAGGTTAATCTATTGCTTTTATGTTTTTTCTTTTAATTTAAAGCCAATTATGCACAATTCCTTCTTTTTCTTATTCTTTTAGACTGATAGTGAACAGAAAGAGTAGACAAAAACCTTTTACTGGACCCAAGAGATGGGGCCTCACTTTCTGGATTTTCAATAATGAGGGAGATGGTGAGACCACAGCAGCAGAAACAGGAGCTGTGAGGTCAGGACGCTGAGCTGCAAGACCAGCTCTGCAACCTTAGGGAAAGTTGCTAAATCCCATTTTGAAGCTTAAGTTTCTTCTTGTTAAAACGAAGGAAGACAGTACTTATTTTGTACAAATAATTCTTAGAAAAACACCCAGAAAACTGTTGGTTCATCTATTGTAGCATTGCTTTGGTTAATTGATTTTTTTTTTCCTACCACTTCCAGTGTGCAAAACGTTATGAAATCGTTAATTATAGCTACTCTAAAGCCAGAGTGGTTCTCTTGTACATAATCTATTTCCAAAAGATATTTGATGAAGTGGATAGAAGTCCCAACCTTACGCTTTGGTGATTATGGAAGTTCAATTAAAATAATGGTTATTTTCATTCAATCAATGAAATTACAGTGAAAGTGATCATTAAACAAGTAGAAGACAGGATGTTTCTGGCCAGTGTGTTGTGCTGTACACAAACATACACGGAATTGAAGATCAGTTAGACCTTCATCATGCGTGGGTCTGCGCACATTGTCAGAGCCCCACCTGTGCCCCTTCACTATTTTTAGTCATCTGTTCCCAACTTTTATTTCCAGTGCATGTGCCTCTTCCTAAAGGCACTGGCTGCCCTCAAGCTCCTTCCTCTGCTTGTCTGGGCCTTAGAGCCTGCAGGGTCTGGCTGCGAGCAATCCCAGGGGTCAGTATGTGCACTCCCCAGGGGTCAGTCCTTACCCAGTGAGGATGGGCAAAGGTGTGAATGCAAAGGTCCCCGGCTCCTGATGCCTAAAGCTAGGAGGCATGGCTTTCACTGCTCTGAGCTGTCCTGTGAGAGTCGCCCAAGTTCAACCCCCTTGGAGCTTGATGCCCACTCCCTGTTGCTCTCTTTCCATCCATTCCCACTTGTCTGCTTCCTACCGTCCGCATGAATGCCTTTCTCAAGGTGAGCCCAGGGAGGCTCAACTAACAACAACCCTGCTGCCAACTCCTTGGTGTTTCTGCAATATCTGACATGTGGGCAGCATCCTGGGTGCTTCGTGATTTGGCATTTTATGCTTAAGTATTACTAGCACTGTAACTTCATGTGGTCCTGTAGGCCAAACTTTCCATCTTTATTCTGCTCCATATCTCTTGTTTGCTTGTTTATTCATGTATTTATTTATTTTCTTGTTCTAGTACCACTGCATCCTTCAAGCATAAACACCTCCTTTGGAAAGCCCAGTTGCCAATTCCTACACTTCACCTGACATCTTCCTTCCTTAGGGTCTGTTCCTGTGGGTCTTCATGGTAACTGTGCACAGCACCGATTATAGGTGCCATGTCACACTCCATGTCACCTTCTCATAACAGCACAACATAGTATTTAAGAGAACTAGATCTCAAGTTAGACTCTGAATTTCAGCTCTGCCACTTACTAGCTGTAAATCAGGGAAAATGCTTCATCTTTTTATGTTACTATATTCCCATGTCTCAGATGAGGATTATTATGGTCCCCACCTGGTAGAGTGGATGTTTCTCTTAAACTCATAACCTATGCAGTATGCTTAGAATAGTATTAAACATGTGCTTGATATGTCAGAGTGTAATAAGTGAGATAGAAACAAGTGCAAAATTATGTAGACCGCTCAGGGGATTTTTTTTTTTTTTTAACTGAGCAACTGGAGTTTTCTAATCAGATGAATAGGAAGGCTGGTTAAATGGGACAGAGGGGTGAATGAGAAAGGCCAGTACACAATACCCCAGCCCAGAAGAGAAATGAGTTTGTTGCCCTTTGCCCTATTTAGACATATTTATCTTTCAAAAAGATTCTATAAAGACAAAATGTTCTCCAGTGAATTTCTCCAATTGGGGATATCTACAGAAATGCTTTCTTTCTTTAGGCAAACTATTGGCTATGAGGGAAGTGCTAGAAAAGGGTAACTTAAGATACTTCCTGAATAAAGTATCTAAAAAACCTCAAGTGTTATGACCATACCACAGAGTGATATAATTTTTGATAGCATGTATAATAATCACTTTATTATAAATGGTTTTACTGGAGTAAAGTAGACACTGTGCTGAAGTTGAAGTTAGAAGACTTTCATTGAAATTCTAATTTTAGCAAACACCACTTACATGACCTTGAGTGAGTTATTTGGATTCTCTGAACTTCAGCTAAAATAGGAGAAAGCAGAGGACGACATATGAGCTCTGACTTGAAAGCTGGATAAGATACTTGCCTCTAACACTTGTATGATCCCTGTGACATAGTATTCTCGGTATTCGCAATATTCTTCACAGTACAAGTTATTTAATTTTTCTTGAATTTTCTCATGTCAAATGAGGATGACAATACTACCTACTTTAAAGGACCGTTGGGTCGGGTGGCACCTGTGGCTCAAGGAGTAGGGCACCAAATACTGGAGGTGGTGTGTTCAAACCCGGCCCTGGCCAAAAACTGCAATCAATCAATCAATCAATAAATAAATAAAATAAAGGACTGTTGGGGGTACAGAATTAAATATATTCACATATGCAAATACTTAGAATAGTGTCAGCCATTCAATATTAATGATTAGTGGCATGCATTTGAATTAGCTTCTGAAACTAATTCGTATAAAGGCAGAAATCAAACAATAAAAATAAATTTCTATTTACATTTGGTAAAACAGTTTAGGAAAACATATGAAAGGGTTGCTGAAAACTATACTTTTTAAATTTGAACTTTCTTCATGTAGATTACTTTTTCTTTAATTGTACAAAATATTCTGTATATCTATAGCTATAAAAATACACATGCAAATATAAAAACAATTTGGGAGAAGGGTAACACTTAGCATGAAACTACTGGAGCAGCAAAACATGTAGTGCATCAAATAACTGAAAGGAAGTGGTGTTATTATTAGAGTGCTTCTAAGAGCCATTAGACTATTGAAAGGCAGTTCATTTCTTTAAGTGTACAAAGACGGATGTACTACAGAAAGTCTAGGCAAAGCCTCTTCAACCACTTTCCTAAAGCCACTTTTATTCCTAAAGAGATTATTTTCTAGATAATACCAGGGGCTTAAAAGCCATCTATTATATCCCTTTAGCTGATAAGATTAAGGATTTTCTTTATGATAAAAAGAAGATGATTCCAAATATTGAAAATATTTTTATTTGATTTGTTTCCATTATTTCATTTTGACATTTTATTGTTCTACATTTTTCTGTTACTTGACTCATTTCTTCTTTAAATGTTTTTATTTTATTATTTATTTATTATTAAATCATAGCTGTGTATACGAATGCAATCATGGAGCACCATACACTAGTTTTATATACCCTTTGACATAGTTTTATCACACTGGTTAACATAGACTTCCTGGCATTTCTTAGTTATTGTGTTAAGACATTTATATTCTACATTTACTAAGTTTCACGTGCACCCTTATAAGATGCACCGTAGGTGTGGTCCCACCAATACACCCTCCCTCTGCCCATCCTCCCCCCTCCCCTCCCCTCCCCTCCCTTTCCCCATTTCCCCATATTCTTAGGTTATAATTGGGTTATAGATTTCATATGAAAGCTACAAATTAGTGTCATAGTATGGCTCAGTACATTGGATACTTTATTTCTTAATATTACCAGGGCATAAATGTTTTTGGTTACATGGATTTCTTTTGTTTCACTTGAGTCAGGGTCGGGAGAGTACTTGTCATACACAGAGTATTCATTGTACCAATTAGGTAGATTTTTGCCCATCCCTTTTTCTCTCCTCACCCCCGCTTGATTCTCACTGAGTTGTAACCCCTCTGTGTACGCGTGTGCTCACTGATTACTTCCTATTGAACAGTGAGTACATGTGGTGATTATTTTTTCCATTCCTCAGATGCTTCACTTAGGAGAATGGACTCCAGTTCCATCCAAATTATTGCATATGACATTAATTCATCCTTTTTCATGTCTGAGTAGTATTCCGTGGGAGATGTATACCACATTTTGTTAATCCGCTCTTGAGTTGATGGACACTTGAGTTAATTCCACAGCTTTGCAATTATGAATCATGCTGCAATAAATATTCAAATATTCATAAGAGGACTTTGTTTCCTTGGGAGTAAATATCCCGTAGAATTGCTGGACCCCATGGTAGCTCTACTTTAGTTCTTTTAGGAATCTTCACACTGTTTTCCATACAGGTTGCACTAACTTGCAGTCCCATCAACAGAGTGTGAGTGTTCTGTGCTCTCTGCATCCACGCCAGCATCTATTATCACAATAATTATTGCTTCAACCACATCCATGTTTGAAATACTTCAGCACTTGGATGGTGATCAGCCATCTATTATTTTTGGTCTTTTTAATAAAAACCATTCTAACTGGGGTAAGGTGATATTTCATTGCAGTTTTAATTTGTATTCCCCTGATGACAAGTGATGTTATGAATTTTTCCATATGTTCATTGGCCACTTGTCCATCTTCTTTTGAAAACTTACTGTTCATGCATTTTGCCTTCTTTATAATGGGTGTTTTATTTTCTTCCTTGCTGATTTTCTTGAGTTATTTGTAGTTTCTGGTTATTAGCTCTAGATCAGATATAGAGTTTATGATTTTTTTTTTACCATTCTCTAAATTGTATATTTGCTCTATTGATTATTTACTTATTACCTGTACAGAAACTTTTTGATTTAATTAATACATCTACGTATTTTTTGTTTTTCCTATGATTGCCTTTGGGGCCTTCTTCATGAATTATTTGTGTAGGCCAATATCTAGAAGTGTTTTTTCACCTTTTTTTCCCCAGAATTCTACAATTCCCTCCTTTACATTTAAGTCTTTTTTCCATCTTGAATTAATTTTTGTGAGTGGTGAGAGATATGGATCCTGTTTCATTCTTGTGTAAGTGGTTACCCAATTTTCCCAGCACTTATATTTTAAATGAAAGAGTTATGGTATGACATAATTTTGGAGATTTTGTGAGACTGAGTCCACATTTTATATCCAGGAGGATGTGAAAAACTAATTATTTTTTATAAGGAAGAATAATAAAAATTTAGCTCCTATCAGTTTTGAAGAACAGCAACTGAAAAGCACATTGAAAACAAATAACAGATGACTGCAGGAAAGAATGTAGAAATAGATCTAAGAAAATAATCTGCCATCATAGAGAGCTTCAAAAATGAGTGAACAGGCTCAGCGCCTGTAGCACAGTGGTGAGAGCACCAGCCACATACACTGAGAGTGGCGGGTTTGAACACGGCCCAGGCCAGCTAAAACAATGAGAACTGCAACAAAAAAATAGCCAAGCATTGTGGTGGGCACCTGTAGTCTCAGCTACTTGGGAGGCTGAGGCAAGAGAATTGCTTAAGCCCATGAGGTTGCTGTGAGCTGCGACTTCACAGTACTCTATTGAGGGTGACGTAATGAGACTCTTGCTCAAAAAAAAAAAAAAAAAAAAAAGAGTGAACATTAGACCAGGTCATAAAGGGGAATTGTTGTTCACTTTGGTCTGGTTCACCCTCTAAGTGCTCAAGTATTTCAAACATGGATATGGTTGAAGCAGTAATTACTGTAAATGAGGTAAGATGGGTGATAGTGTGATGGGTTTATCTAAGTTAATCCAGTATCAATTGAAAATGAATTTGAAATAGGAAAATAAAAGTTCATCTTCTCGCAGAAGTCTTCTGGTGGGTGTCCTCATCAAATGCATGAGGGTTAAGGCAAGACTCACACTTACTGTGGAAAAGTCATCAAGCCTGGGGAAACCTGGACAGACACCCCATTTGAAAGACCGAATAAAAATGGCAAGGGATGAATCACTAGCAAGGGAGTGGAACTTGGCAAAAACAAAATAAGGGTGCAAACTACAACTTTGTCAGCTTATAGGTATCTGTGAAGTGCACCACTCGGATGGAGTGATAATGAGGCTTGAAATAGTTCTGTGGAGCTCAAAATAACGCTGCCGAATTTGTTAGCATTGGCTAGGTAGCCAAATTGGACTAGTTCAGAGGAACAAATGCATCAGAATTTGAAGCAAGAGAAAGAATTTGGAGCAAGATTCTGAACACAGATTTTATTTCTGAGTTAGTGGTATCATCCAGCTCTGTATATATATTTTTAAGCAACTTAGTGAAACTTTACCTAACCTTTTGCAAGATATAACAATTAGACCTCAAAGGACTATCATATTTTTCACTTAAGATAATAATTGGAATATTCTGAACATCTCAGTTAAAATCTTATTCCTCTTTCTGCTGTGAAGGAATTCATAATGATTTTGTACTGGGTCAGACACTCTGACATGAAGTATCAGTGAACTTTAAAAGCCCTTCCAACTCTGAAATTTTAAAGTTCTCCAATATTCTGGATGCATAATCCTGTCTCCTTCATTTCCCATAATCAGAATATGTTTTCTATTTCCTAGACTGAAATCTGCAATCATAATCGTATGGGTTGTCATAGACAAGGCCTCCCCAGAGAGTCGGGACACCATAGAAACAGCTGCCCTCCTGACTATCCAGAAAAACTAAGACAAGCTTAAATAGTTCTGCTTAGATCATGGCATTTTATTTTTCATTGGCTCAGGTGCCTCATAAGCCAAAAGGCGTGAGACAAATTCCTATGGACAGGAGTACGTGATAAATTATTCTTTCCACCTGATAGAACAATGCTGGCTCTGCTTGTCTGCTCTACAGCAATAATGGCGGCAGGAGACAGCTAAACTAAAGCAAGATTTTCTTAAGTAGAGGTGTTACGAGCTCCCAATGTGATGACAGGAAAATATATTTCACTAGGTAAAAGCCAAGAGTCTAAAATCAGTCTACATGAGTGTGAATCCCAGCTTCGTTTCATCTGGGTTGTAACATGTTTGGCAAATTATCTAGACTCTTTAAAATTCAGATTTCCCCTTTGGAATCAAGAAGTAATTATAAAGTCTACTTTATGGAGTTATTATGAAGTAAAAGTCTGAATACTTCCTAAGCATGCTTAGCACAGTGCCTGATGCAGAATATACACTCCACTAATGCTGCCTTTTATTATGATAACTCATTGGAATTCAGTTTTGCCTTCAGTAGATAATGAAGAATTGAGAATATTTTGCAGTGGGCAGGGAGGCCAGATGGAGGGAAGGTAATCGGTGGGACCTCACCTATGATGCAAGGATACATGTCAAATCTATTAAGAGTAGAGTATAAACGTCTTAATACGGTAAGTAAGTGAGGTGAAGGCTATGTTAACCAGTTTGATGTAAGCATTCCAATTTGTATATAAAATCAGCACATTGTACCTCATAAATGCATTAATGTATACAGTTACGATTTAATAAAAAAAATTAAAAGGGTATTTTGCACATGGCAGTGAATGCTGGAGGGCCTGCCTGAAGAAATCCTGTATCAATGTGGCTCTAAGCATCTAAGTTCCAATTGCCTTGTTCCTCCAATGGAGTGCAAAAGCCTTGAAAAGTGAAGGACCCTCATCTATATTCATGCTTCCCATCGTAGGTAATCTCTAAATAATTGTTGAATCAGAGAGTAAGCTCTAGAGGAACACTGCAGCACTGTCCTCTGTAATTCAGTATAATTGTGGTTAAATAATATAAATGATATAAACTGTTAAGTAAAAACATCATCATTGTGTGTTCTGATAGCCTTCGAGCAAAAATATTTCCATGTTTTTGAAAAATAGGTTTTTGAACAAGAATAAAGCACTTAGTAAACATGAAGTGGTAGATAAATGCTGGGAATATGCAAAATTTACAAAGGATGGTTTTGAGTAGTCTCATGTATTGACAATACACATCATTATGCGTTATAACTTAATGGTGCTTTCATTAAACACCCTGCCTCTCTAAAAAATGACAAAATCACAAGGTTAAACTCCCAGTGAGGAGTAGATCTGGCAACGTGTGCTAATTAACTAGTTTTTTAATCAGTGCATTAAAAAAGTAAGGAAATAAAAAAATGTCCTGTCTGGTTTTCAATTTGTATGTTTTATTTCTTGCCATTTGCTCCCAATTGTCTATTTTGACTAAACCTTGCATTTCCGTTGATAAACTTTTCTTTTCCTTAATTCTGTTTTAAATTAACCTTTCTTTTGTTATAAGTACCACGAACAGTTTTATATTGGAAAACTAAACAAACACATTTATGAAAAACAAGTTATTCACTATTAATTCAACAAAATCATAAAGGATTATGCAATGGAAATGTGTCTTATTTTCTGAGCATTTTCATGTAGTTGACCATTGAGTAAAATTTAAAATCAAAGAATAAAACCTACCTCATATAAGCAAACATCATTTTTGTTACAGGGCATATTACTCCTTCTCCTGTCATCTCTTCTGGCTAATATAAAATCATGCACTGTTACACATAAATGGAGATGGGTGAAATTGCACAGATTGTGAATAGTAACTACTTTCTTAGTTTGAGATCAACCAACATTTACTCCCTATTCTCCGACTATCTTTTTGACATGTTTCTGTCATTTGACAGGAGAACATTTGGATGGAAAAGTCTTAAAAACAGGCATCACATTTTGTGTTTTACATTCTTTTTGACATAATGAACATTTCCCCCTCTTTTGCTGAAATCAGCACTGGAAAAGATCAAATGCAACAAAGTCTTTTAACAGTTTAAAATTGCCCCTGTCATTATCTTGTCAGTTACATGAGACCTTAAATGTGCAGGGCTACAGGAATCTTTCCAGACAAATTTGCTAGAAGCACTTTCAGGGAAGACTGTTTATAAAACCTAAGAATTTTAATCATTAGGAAAAATACGGGTTACAGAAGTGCTACTTAATGATGACCTGAAAGAAGTGTGATGTGGTTTCCCACCATGGTCATTCAAGGCAAGTTTAGGTAGCTTGGTTTTTTTAATCACATTATTTTCACCATCCTCAACTTTTTGCCCATTGTCCACCTATAGTTTTGATAATTCATGTTTCAGACACTCATCTCCATTAAAACCTGATTTACTTTCCTTCCTGCTGTGTTACCTTTGTCTGAACTGGTGCATGAAGGGGGGTTTTGAGACAGCACGTGGATGAGGCCTGGATCTTTCATTTGACCACGTCCACTAGCTGCGTGATCTTAGGCTCTTTTCTCCTCCTCCTTAAACCAGGTCCGTCCTTCAGCTGCCTCATACTTCATGTTTCATACTCTTTATTATTTCCATTTGATAAGTGTGATCATCATTCAGAGTTTGTGTGGATTCTCCCTGCTTTTGAAAATGGACTATACATAATATAGAACATTCACGTACATTTGCATTTCTTCTAATTATTTTAATTTGACATAGCAACTATCACCTTTTGATGATAACACAACAGGTTGATTTTTTTTTAATTCAATGAACCCTCTACGTTTACATTTCCACATCTGGAAAACAAATAGTTATACTTAAATGCCACAATGTATCAAAATCTTAATACTAATACTTATTTTAATCCCTCAATGAATGTACTTCTTAATTCCACATATCTGTTAGTAATACTACTGTTTTCTTCTTTATTAGAGTCCTTAGGAGGATAACTTTATGTTTTTCTTTTTCCTTTATTGCTTACATTCCCTATCTTGTTGTGAAACGCAGGGCAACCTGTTCCATACTATCTCTTGGCTAACAACATTCAATGTCACATTCACGTTTATAAACTTCGTGTGGTTCCACCACTGTGGGTCTGATTTAGAGAAATGGGTTTGTAATTATTTGTCTTCATCTCACTGAATATGTTCTGTGTTCAAACACTGAGCCATTTTGATAATACATCACTTTCATTATTTAATTCCCTTGTTCAAATATCTATTATTGATAATTCTTTCAATTTTTATCTTCTGAGGACAATCAGTTTTTATAAGAATATCACAACTTATTCACTTAGGAAATTCATTTCAGAAGATAATGTGTGTCAAACCCTGAGAACATAGGATGGACAAAATACCATTTGGGGATTAAAGAGCCCATAGACTTTTGGGGAAGACCAGTGATTGGAAGAATATCAAATTGTAACGTATGAAGTGCTATTGGAGCACATATGATGTGAAGATGTACTGATCATTGCTAACCAAATGTAACTTCTCATTATTCAATGATAATTATTTTCTATTTCTTCATGTCCTTACATGAATTAAAAATTTAACTCCAGAATTATATGTTTTACCATATTTTATTTTAAGCTGTAATCTGTGTTTACTATATGTTAGGTATTAAGGCCTTTTTTGCCTGAAATAACTTCATATTCCTAATAACCTTATAAAATATGAAATACTAGTCCCCTTTATAGAAGAGAAATGGGGCCCATAAAAACCAAATTATCTATTCCAATTAATCTAAGTAATATATCTAAGAAATTAAATTTCATATATCTCAGAAATTAAATTTAAATATGTGGTTAATAATGTTTTTTCTTAAACCCAACCCGAATTTTCTCATTAAAATGACTTTCTATTTGTCCTCTTCTTCCCAAACCCTATGAATATCATATACCATCCTCCCTAGTAATCATGAAACTATTAAATGGCATTGATTTCTCTGTTCTCTACTTATATTCATATTACTTGACAGAATTTAATGGACATAGAACTAGTAACTTTCATTTGGAAAAGGCCAAATCCAGGATTGAGCCTGGAGCAATTCTGATAACAGAGTAGGTAGAAAGAGAAAAAGTTGGACAATTCCCATTCCACCAATGGAGTGCAAAGGCAAATGACTACTGTTGGTTCCACGTAGGCTCCATGTAGAGTAGAGGAGGCTCGAGTTGTCATTAAAGGAAGATTTCCCCAAAAATCTTTCATGGAAGAAAAGTGTTTCCAAATAAAAAATATGATGTGTAGATGGGATCACTGAAATCCACAGACTGACATGGAGATCAAAGGTGAGGTGTCTAGAGAAAGGAAATGGAGGTGGTAATTACCTCCCAAAAAACCACATACATACACACAAACACCAGTACACACAGACACCACAGGGAAATGGGCAATATTTAAAATTTTGTCATGCCAGAGACTGTTCCACACCCTGGATAGCATTGTAAATGCATCCACCACATAAATACTGCTACATATACATTTTTTTTTTTTTTTTCACAGCGCCTTAGTTTGTTGTCCAGGATACAGTGCCATGGCATCAGCCTAGCTCTTGGGTTTAAGCAATCCTCTGGCCTTGCCTTCTGAGAACCAAGGACTACAGGTTCCCACTATGATGCCCAGCTAATTTTTTCATTTTTAGTAGAGACGGGATCTTACTTTTGCTCGGGCTGGTCTTAAACTCTTGAGCTCAAGTGATCTTCCTGCCTCGGCCTTCTGGAATTGTATACAGGTGTGAGGATCACAGGTGTGAGCCACGCGCACTGGCTGCCACACATTTATAACTTTTCACTTCTCCACATGTCTCAAACAAAGATCAACCTTGAAGAGAAAGAAAGAGCAGTTGTGGAGAAGGAGGAAGTGATGTGAGGAGGACGAATCAAAGCTGAAAATGCCTCCCCATGACTGAGAGCTGCTTTTAGACCCGAGTCAGGCCCAAGGTAGGGAAGAAGATAATTATAGTAAAGGAGAATTTGACATTTGATCTGACTTGGACTTTTAAATGTCTGAACAATAAGACTCTTTGTTTGTATTCAATGTTGGCCCTGAAAGATGTGAGATTTAATCCAGATTTCATCTAAAGTTAGGAACCAAAGATTCAGCAGAATTAGTTTAAACAACAATGATAAAGAAGAAAATATAATAATGTTTTGGTCACGTGCCATTTTTTCTTGTTTGTATCATAACCTGGGAGAGGTGAAATAAAAGTTTTACATTCTGCACCCATTATTTGAGATGGTGATTCAGGAGCTACCAAAATTTGTAGTATTTAAATCCAGCTTTCTAGAATTTACAAAGCTTTGTTCTCAGTGACTTCTCCAGAATTAGCTGGGCCTACATACCGACCTGATTTTCTGGAGATCAACAGTGCAACCACAAGGAAGAAAGCTGGTCTGAGATTATCTAAATAAAACTGGTAATGAATGCCAAAGAGCTGACAGAGAAGAGATGCATCTTCTCTGTAGAAGATCAATATGAGAAAGAGGTGCCCAGGGATGGCAAGTGACAAGAAAGGGGCTATTTTAACCACTGCCCAGCGAGGAGAGCACAGCCAGGTATTCCATCCCTCAGCCCTTCCCCACTTACTGTGAGAGAGGACAGAGAAAGGACAGAATCATCGTATCTCTTCCTCGAATGCTAGAGCTGCCAATTTCAGGGCTTAGCAGTGAGAGAAAAGTGTATTTACCAGGATAGTTCTTATAATTAAATGATTATCAATTCCCACCTTCAACAAGATAATGTCATTGCTTTATTTATAACATGAAGAGGGAATAATACTACCTGTTACCTAAGAGTTTGGGAAGCTTCTCCGTTTCTATTCAATAGCATTGGGATTAACCTCATGAGTAAATTTTAAAGGGTTTGTAGAAGCCTAATGAATGCACAAATATATAGAAATTTATTTTACCCTAATTTTGGGACTTGTGTACTTACACAGTAGCACTAATAATCTGGTATTATGATGCTCTTTTATTTTTGTTTTAAAATTTTTTTTGAAATGGTGTCTCACTTTACTGCCCTCAGTTGAGTGCCATGGAGTCATAACTCACAACAACCTCAAACTCTTGGGCTTAAGTGATCTTCTCTCCCCATCTTCCCAAGAAGCAAAGACTATAGGCTACAATGCCTGGTTATTTTTAGAGATGGGGTCTTGCTGTAGTTCTGCCTGGTCTCAAACTCCTAAGCTCAAGTAATCCACCCTCGTTGGCCTCCCAGAGTGCTAGGATTACAAGTGTGAGCCACTGCACCTGGCCATGAGGCTCTCTTATTTATGGTTTCAATGCCCTGATTTTCTCTTACTACACCACTGATATATACCTATTATACAAATGATGAGGCACCTTCAGCCTCTTTCTAATGAGCTTTCACTGGGCAAGGTGGCTCTTCCTTATAATCCTAGAACTCTGGGAGACTAAGACTGAAGGCTTGCTTGAGCTCAGGAGTTCAAGACCTCCCGGATGCAGGAGTGAGACGCTTTGTTTACCAAAAAAAATTAAAATTCCAGGCATCATGGGAGCCTGAGGCAGGAGGATCAGTTGAGCCTAGGAGTTTAAGCTTGCTGTGAGCTATAATGATGTCACGGTACTCTACTCAGGACAATAGAGTGAGACTCTGTGTCAGTACAAACAAACAAAAAGAAAAAAGAGGGGTGGGGGAATTTTGCAATGAGACTTCCTCCTACCTGGAAAGAAATGCTCTTAGGCAAAGACTTTTTCCATAATACTGAAAGCTTGCGGTCAAAAGCTTCATAACCGACGACGTGGCAAAGGCCACATTTCCAACGTCACCCATGGAAGAAGAGCTCATTTCTTTGGGGTTTTTTCAAGCATGAATCAAATATCAGTCTTTTTGTTCCCCCAAATTTTGGAGCATACATGTAGATTTTCTGAAATATTTTATTTTAAAATATCTTGGTTATTGATTTTCCCATACTCCATGATGATTTTTATAGATACTTAAGTAGGGTAACTGACTAACTGTGGTTGAAGTTGGTGCACAATCTGATAGTACTTACCAACCCCAGACTACGAGACTTTTGTAAGAAAAAAAGTAATTGTTCCTAACCCAGGAAATAAAGGCTTGTACACATCTTTCTGAATGTATTTCCTACCACTATCATCCTCGTTTTCCCATGCAATCACAGTGGCCTCTGATTTTCCTCAAGAAACCCTAATCATGCTCCTACTTTGGTTCTCGAAGTTTTCAGGCTCTTGTCAGTAATGTTAGTTCCCAAGATGCCAAGTGTCATCTCTCCAGAGAGCTCTGTCTAGACTCTTGACCCTATGACCCCTGTTTTCCCTTTTTTCCATACTCCATTTGAATTTATGGCAAGTACATCTGACAGTAAATTATAGAGCCTGCATTTATTGTTTATTGTCTTTCTAGGTAGAATAGAAGCTCCCAAAAGGTAAAATGTTATTTTCTGATTTAAAGCCATGTCACCCCCCTAAAGCAATGCTTGTCATATATTCTTCACTCATTTTTAAGTGAGTGAATAGTTTAAAAATAATTTTGATATATACTCTAATATACTACACAAATTGTGTATATATATATATACTCTACACAAATAGAGCACAAATATATATTCTAATTGTGGTACGTGGGATTTTGAAGGATGAGCATGGGATGAGAAAGGAAGTTGAATACAGAAAGCTTCCAGGAAATAGGAATCATTTCAAAGGTTGAAAGAGTAGGGCTTTGGAAGAATATGCATAGAGATAGAATACCCTCCGAGCAAAGAGCTATTCTCAAATCAAGGATGGGAGAGAGGGTTTGATGGAGAAGAAGCTAATGGGAAAGTGGTGGAGATAAAGACGGAAGTCAGATCAGAAAGAACCCTGGGTGTAGAACTTAAAAGCTACGAACAGCCTTAGAAGATTTTCAAGGAGGAGAGTGACATTAGTAGACTTGTGTATTTGAAAAATAATTCCTATGACCAGGAAAAAGAATGATCTGAGTCAAGAAGAGTCAGGAAGAATGTAAAGAAGCAGGGCAGCCGTGCACAAAGTAAGTGAGAAGTCCTGGGCTACTGGCAGGAGCAGACTTGATTAAGAGATACAAAAGAATTATGGAGCTAGAACACATACTTTGTATGACTCCCTCACATCCAGTATGGGATGGAAGTGTGAGGAGGGTCAAGGATAACTACATTTATGGCTTGGCAACTAATTAAATGATAGTGCCATTCACTGAGATATGAAATATGGTAGAATGGAAAGTCCAGAGAAAGATGAGTTTGTCTTGGAAAAGAAGCCTCTAAGGTGCATATGTACCTTAATGTCTGGTGGGAAGTTTGATAATTCAGCTCTTGAACACAGCAGAGAGTTTTGAATAGATGCTACAAATTAAAAAATTTCCAATACATAAATGCTAATCCTCAGCATTTAGGTTTCTTGGTTTCTGAATTTAGAATTGGGTCAGCCTCTTTGCAATTTTTTCCTATTGACGGACATATTATAGGGGCATCAACAGATTCTTTAGAAAATGACAAATGTCATATATGACATTGTCACTTCCCCCCCCCCCCCGAGGAATAGATCTGAGATAGAGTCAAAAGTTGTGTTGATATTAGAACTGTGGAAGGAGACAAAATACAAAAGAAAAAATAATTAAGTGGACAGGTAGTGATGTAATCATACTCAGAAACTCTGAAACAGAGATGGTTGTCAGAGTTTCCTCATTCTAAAGACAGGAGACAGTTTTGGTTGATATTACTAGGAACTGCCCAATGTCACCCCTTAAAGCTCCTGACTAAACATCTCCAACTAGATGTCAGCTCTGCTAATTGTATTCTGTGACTGTATTCAGAGGCATCAGGTCAATACCTGGATAAGATTTAGCAAGAACCAATGATAATGTGCATATGTAATTTTGCGCTGTGAAATTCATATACATCCTTGAATATAAAGAGGCACATTTACATCTATCCTCTCTCTTGATTCTGACAGAATCTGTATCTAATTAGTATCCACATTTAGCAGAAGAACTGGAGGCTAAGTGTAGTTAGAGACATTCCCAATGTCAAAAAAAAAAAAAAAAAGTAAGTCATGGAGGTGGAACTAGTTGCTTCACTCAAAATCTCATGTTCCTTTCACTTCTAGCCAGGCTGAAATAGAAAATGTGAATTTATTCTTGACACACCAGCTTATTTGTCACAAATATTATAATTTGGGTTGAGAAACCCATAATTGCAGAAAAACTATAAAATGCAGATGGAAGACCCTAGAAACAATTTTTTTTTTTTAAGTCCATTGTAATCTGTTTTCTCATCAAAATACACACATTTGCAGGAATATTTTAATTAGAATACCCGGTGGAATTCACACACTCATTAAACTCCTCATGCAAGAGCAATATAAACTAACACGGTAGAAATAAGGTCAGTGCACATGATGAGTGAAACGCCTGACAGAGGGAAATTGGTGTGCAGACTGGAAATCCTCATTTCCTACAGTCTTTTCTATTTTTTTTTTTTTTAATGTGTCTAACTGCTAGTTTATATTAGTGCTGTATAGCTGTGGTCATTCCAGCCAGAAGGACAGAGGGACAAAACTGAGTAAGCCATTGGGAGGCACAGACGTGTGGAGAGTAAGTTAAATGTTACCCATTTCCCAATTACCAACAGTTTTCTTCAGTCCTGGGACTCTTTAGAAACAAAACCCCAAACCATCCCTAGCCCGGCTCCCTGGCCTACTTTAGGTAAAAGAGTTATAAACACATAGACACTCGGTGGTAAAAGACTGACATAATACGAAAGGAAAGATGTTTTGTGATTGGTAACATTAAGGAGTTAGGAGTTAAGTTACTTGTGGTTTTGCTGTCCTACAAAATGTATTCAGCAGCTAGTAGGTGCCTGATATTTTCATGTCTGGAAAAGATGATGCATGAAATGGGCTGCCTTGCCTCGAGGGTTCTGTTGGGTGAAACAGAAGATAATTGCAGTGTCGTCTGATAAAACTTTAATAGTGACATAAACAATGTGCCGGAGGAGTGTACAGATTTACCCTTAAGGAGACGGAAGAGCTGTCAATGGCAGGCATCATTCTAAATAAAGGGCGGATCATGATAGGTCGAGGATGGACTCGGAGGGCAGGAATGGCCAGTAGCAATCATAAAGGCACAGCATTCTGAAATACCACCAGATGTGCAGAGGATAGTTAGATCTGTGTGATTGTGGCATGGGCTGCCAAGATTGTCAAAGAGTCTGGAAAAGCAAGTGGAAACCAGACTGAAAAATTAAGTAGGCCATGCTGCAGAACTTGTGTGCTTTCTCTGATAATCAGAGGCTTTCTGACTTCATCCAGAAGGGGAGCCATATGATTATATTTGTCATTTTGTGAGAACTGGGAGAAATATGAACATGTACAGAGTGGAGAAGATGAGTGCCAAGGAGTTTACTACTTAAAATCAACCTATATGGTTTTATTATTGGGAAGATTTTAACACCAACTCTAAAAATAGATCTCTTTTACCCTCTTTAGTTGTACTTAATATGGCATATATGTTAACAGATTAAGGCTTAGGTTCAGGGCAGATCTGTTACAATTTCAATATTGATGGGTATAGTAGTAATGGGAAAACAAATTGATCTTGAGTCTTAGATGTGGCATCTGCAAAGAAGAGTTTTAGGCTACTTGTTGTCTACAGGCCTCCTTGTTCTACAAATTTATGTTATATTTTCTAGCTGGGCTTAACACATTATCACAAACTGGCATCCAAGTTTGAGTACAATCTAGGAGAAAAACATTTTGAAGAGGGACACACAAAGACAGCTGAATAAAAACAGCTGGCCCTGTCTTGAACTTCATGAAGAAAGCTAACAGAAAATGAAATATAAATTCTTTAGAAAATGCTGATTCTGAATTTAAAAAAAAAAAAAACTAATAAAATAAAATACTGATTCTTAATAAAAATAAGTAAAACTACTTGTTTTCATTAAAATACTTGAACATACAAATACTTGATTTCAAATACTTAAAAATCAAGCTGATTTGCCGTCCACAATGCATTCTCTTATTTCTATCCAGTAATTTGCATTCACTCTGGACGTTGTCTTGTGGAGAAGAATGTTTGATTAGGATTCAGATTATATTGTATGCTTTGCCTCTGATCAGATGGATGTAAGTTTTAGATGAAATTTAATCATTTCATTTCATTACTCTGTGCTTCCATTTGTTATTATTATAGAGGAATGATACCCATCATAACTTACTATGAGTTTCTTTGTGAATAAACATGAAAAATGTAAATATACACACATATGTATATATATTGTATGTATGTATATATATGTATGTGTGTGTGTATATATATATATATATATATAAAATTCTGAAAATCTCAGGCTTTAATTTTTTGTAAAATTGTCATAGTCCTATATGTTTTAGCTGGGAAAGGACAAAACATAATGGAATCAAGATAGGTTAGTGCTATAAGGGAATATGTTACGTATAATCATGCTCAGAAAGAACTCCTCCTCTTTCCTCGAATAAGTGTGACCTCGTGACCAGCTATGACCACAGAATGTGTGGGAAAGAATCATCTATCGTTTCTACTCCTAAGAACATCCTTCATTATTGAAGATCCACCCACATTCTTTTCCCTGCTGCATTAGGGAAAGCCTCATATTCTAGGTGATATAATCAGGAAGCTTCACGTTCAGCTGCCAAGCAATAGCATGAAGACGATAGCCTGATAAGAGTTAGAGAGCAGCTTGGATCTTTAGAAAGATTTGTGTGCACTTAAAAAAAAGAAAGTTCCAATGATATTTTGATTCCTACCCTTATTATGCTAATGCAATCTTGTCTATCCTAAGAAATATTGGGAAATTTTGAGAGCTCAGTTAGTTTGCCTCTTTTATCTAAGTGAGAAAAAGATTTCCAGAAATACTAAATAACTGGTATAAAGTCACATGTCTAGCTAGCAGTAAATTGATAATTAAAAACAATGTCTATCTGCTCTGATCTACTAGTGATCTTCACTAGTAGATCAGAGCTTCTTCCACACAGAACTTACACAGTGTAAGGCTAAAGAAATGTCTTGTTATAAGACAGACATAGCATGTATTAAAAAATAAAATATATATTGCATATAGTTTATTAATAAAAATAATAGAATTAGTTCCATAATTTTCAAAGCCATCATTTTTCCAGGAGAATATTTCTTTCATATTCAATAAAAAAAGCAAGCCCAGTGAGTATTAAACTCCTGCTTCATTTGGTTTCATTTATGTGGTGCTTCAAATTAACTGAAAACAATAAATGGAGTGTCACATAGTGTTTGAGAGGTACCAAGAAAAGTAATGAGTGACTGGGTATCAAGGCAGGAGTGTTTGACTATATTAAGCTTAGAAAAATATTACCTATTGTCCATGTATAGCGGATACATGTTTGCCCAAAATTTTGAAGGGAAAAATAAGAATACACAAAAATACATGGGTAGCACTGCTCAGGAGCAGGAGAGTCCCAGTAGACCTCCTTGGGCCCCATGCGCTCCAGCCTGGGCTCACTGGGCACGAGGGATTTTGGTTCAGTAGGATCCGGGATCTTGTGGGAGCCGCAGGGCAGGCTCTGCTATCAGGGGAAGGAGCCGTGGAGGAGGGCAGTGTGCTGGACTGATGCAGGGAGAAGGACGACCGGAGACTCCATTCTTGGCAATGGAAAACACCCCTAGAAAAGATATTCTTTTCATGGTTATTTTTTTTGTTGTTGTTAACAAGTGTTTTTTGTTTGTTTGTTTTTGTTTGTTTGTTTGTTTTTAATTGTTGGGGATTCATTGAGGGTACAATAAGCCAGGTTACACTGATTGCATTTGTTAGGTAAAGTCCCCCTTGCAATTGTGTCTTGCCCACAAAAGATGTGGCACACACCAAGGCCCCACCCCCCTCTCTCCTTCCCTCTCTCTGCTCTTCCTTTCCCCACCCCACTGTGACCTTAATTGTCGTTAATTTTCCTCATATCAAAATTGAGTACATTGTGTTTACTACAACAAAAAAATAAAAATAAAGGCAGGGAATCTACTCTGACTGATGCCAGATGAGGAATAGAGAATGTAGAGAAAAGAGGGTTAATACTAATACATTGATAAGAAATGAATTCCTCTAAATCCTCCTTACTCAGATTCCTCTTCATTGTAACAATGCAAAAGTCTTCATCAGTCAAAAATTTCCAAGCCCTGCTTATGTAACCAAATCCTAAGCACTCACATAAAAATTAAGGAGCCAGGGCAGCGCCTTGTAGCTTAAAGGAGTAGGGCTCCAGCCCCATGTGCCAGAGATGGCGGGTTCAAACCCAGGCCCTGGCCAAAAACAGCAAAAAAAAAAAAAAAAAATTAAGGAGCCAGTGAAAAGCCACGTGTGACCAAGTGTGTCCTATACATACTTGAGAATAATTTTGAGATCTATACTTGGAGATATTTATTGATTTTTTTTCCCTAAATATTGCATGATTTGGGCCTGAATCACTGTTATATGCGTGATGTCTGTCTTTTTTCCTCAACTCACCCCCATCTTATTTACTTTAAGCCTTTATGTCTTATTTTCACCTTCAAATTAAACTCAGAGGGTGTTGGGTTTCTCTTTCATGTCCATTCCCATCATTTTGCTTTGTTATTTCAAGCAAACACTTTTTTTTTTTGTAAATGCTTCTCTCTACAACAAAGGCATCTGGGAATCTTAGAATGTAAAGCAAGGTCACTTACACTTTCCATACATCTTTAAAATTCTCTTGTGAGCAATACAAAAAAATTGCTTGCTACTTCAGGAGACATATATGAGGTTCAGAAAGGCCTCCCATATCAAACATCTAAGATGTGCAAGGAACCAGAGCAGACCTTTTAGTTTAGGCTCTTCTTATTCTAAAATTTAAGACATTATATCAGTTTACCCAAGACGCAAGGGAATTTCAGAAAGGTTAAATCATCCTTTTCACAGCTACTGTATTTTATGATGTAGAGAGGAGAGAGATCAAAGGATAGAAACTGCATATTATGACTATTAAAAATTATTATTTGCAGCAACACTCAGAAAATCCGCAGGCTTATTCCATTGTGGCAGGATGTAGAACAATTTGAACATCTGTGCACCTATCATTTTTGCAAAATCCCATGCTAAGTACAAAGAGTAGGATAAAGATGAATCCAAATAGACCCTTGTTCTTATAAGTTCATGGGCATTAGGAGAGAAAAAAAATCAGCATGATGAGTCAATTACATTATAGCAAGTAATAAATGCCCTGACACAGGGAAATAGTGCAGGAAGTTCAGAGTTAATTTCATACAGTGTTGCTACAATGGCCAAGAAAGGTCACTAGGAAGAAGGAGAATTTGGTATAGGGCCACGCAGGTTGGAAAAATAATAAATAGAGAGTATAATATTATATCCCTTAGGAATAAAGTATCACATAACGTGGGCGATTTTTCAAAGACATGAATTATTGCAATGAGGTCATATGTTCTGGACAGCTGGTCTTGATATTCGTCAGATCATGTGTTTATTTTTTACATTGAGATGACTCGACTCTATTTCCAGAATATGTAGTTTGAGAAACATAACAGATAATTTGATAATGATATTACCCAGAAAGTATTATACATCTATTTATTGCACCCCAGTCCTTCTTTGAACTAAGCATTCTCTAAGATATTTTATCTTTAAATGTTTAAACATTTGGGTTTTGAAAGTTTAAAAACTTTAACAAATGTTTATGCTAGAACAGTTAGACATCAAATCTAGTACTTTTGATAAGAACAAAAGCTATGTTCATATTACTTTAATAAATAGGTTCTTTGAAATTAAATACCTGTTCACCTCTATGGAAAAAAAAAGTAACTTTTAGAAATGAAAGGCGTTGAAAATAATCTGTTCTAATGAAGTTTTAACTATTGCAAGAGTAAGAAAGAGAGGCCATGTACAGTAGCTCACGCCTGTAATCCTAGCACTCTGGGAGGCCTAGGCGGTGGGCAGCTTGAGCTCACGAGTTCAAGACCAGCCTGAACAAAAGCGAGACCCTGTCTCTACCAAAAGTAGAAAAACGGAGGCAAGAGGATTGCTTGAACCCTAGCGTTGGAAATTGCTGTGAGCTATGATGACATGGCACCCTAGCCAGGGCGACAGCTTGAGACTCTGTGTCAAAAAAAGAAAAGAAGGAAGGAAGGGAGGGAGGGAGTGTCGAGGAAGGGAAAGAAGGGAAAACAAGGAAGGAAGGAAGGAAGGAAGGAAGGAAGGAAGGAAGGAAGGAGGAAGCAGGGAGGGAGGGAGGCAGGAAGGAAGGAAGGAAGCAAGTAAGCAGGAAGGAAGTACGGACGGAGGAAGGACGTACGG
>CAUYPK010139630.1:0-12728 GCA_963574355.1 Loris lydekkerianus
AAACCAAAGTCGAACAGTGCATTCATTAACACTATCATTGCTAAATGCCTGGTTAATTTTTCAGGCTGTTTCGGCAGCACTTTGGTTCAATTTGAATTCGTAGAGAAAAATTGGCCGAAAATTGCTTAATGACATCATATATTAATAGGCTGAAAAGAATTAAAAAAATTAAAAGTAGAAAAAAATGAACAGCATCAATGTATATACCATGACACAGTAGAATACATATTTATTGAGATATGAAGCTACAAAAACACATGACATTAAAATGGGCAAAACCTTTGAAACAACCTAACTTAGCTTATCTCCTACAACCTTACAAAGGCCCCTTTCAGAGTTTTGGCCAGAGAGTCTGAGGACCTACTTGAAGAGATAGTGCAAGCTATTTCTGTTTTGATGTCAGCCAATGTCTACCCTATTAGGTTTAAATCTTAGCCATGAAGAGATACAAACAGCTGTGGCACCCAGTCCCCACCCTTCAGTTCTTTTCCACTACAGAACTTCAAAGGTCAACCTCAGAATGTCCCCAAGTAGACAGCCCAAGATATGAGTTCCAATTAAATTGTCCCAGGCAGTGCAAATCCTACTCAACAGAGAGGGATTCAAGGGTCTCTAACAGCACAATTGGAGCTGGGGTTCCACACCCCACCCACTAGACTCAGTCCACACTGTTGTCTGCTTCTCTGCTCACAGGCCCAGTTGGAGACATGGGCCACACCCCACCCACCAGGATCAGCCCACATCCAGCAAGTCTTTGCTTGCCAGACCATTTGGAGTTAGGGGACCACACCCTCACCCGCCAGTTTAAATCTTTTGCCTGGCAAGCCTCTGTTCCCAGGCTCTGTTGGAATCAGGGCACAATGCCCCACCCACAGGTCTCAGTCCTCACTCAGTAAGCCTCTGCTCACTAGCCCTGCTGAAGACAAGGAACCACACCCTTGTCCTCAGGTCTTGGTTCACACCCAGCAAGCCTTTGCTCCAGAGTTCTGTTGGAGTCAGGAGACCATGCCCTTGCCCTCAGGTCTCATTCCACACCTGGCAATCCTCTGCTCTCAGGCCCGGCAGGGGCTAGGGACCAGCCCTACCTGCCAAACTCAGTCCATAGGGGGCAACCACTCTCCCACAGTGGGTGCTGTCAGAGTCAGGGGTTCTGCAGCCCATCCTGCCAGACATAGCCTGAACTGAGGGTCAACACCACCACTGGCTGGCTATAGTCATAGCCAGGGGACTGCTCCTCCTCCCACTGAGTGTTCCTTTCTTCCCATACCCTCTTTCTTCCCCATTAGTCACAGATTCCATCCTGATGGTTGGCAGTCCACACTATGCCCAGATCTTTCAGGAAAAGACCAAACACTCTGTGTTCTGCAGGGGGCAGACCTTCAGACCACCACGTGAAGGGGGTGAACTGGGAGTTTGTACCTAAGGGGGTAAATATCTGTTCAATTTTATGCCTGGCGAGGTGATGTCTAGGTTCATGAGTGGGGGCTCCCTGGAGAAAGAGATCTGGAGTTTAGAAGCTCTCTCCAGCAAAGTAAAATGACAGATCTTTTGTTCCCTACTCACTCACAGATAGCCCATGGTGGGCCTCCTGCTTGAGGGATGGATCTCCCATCCTCTGCTCGATAGGTTTTTTATCTATAATTGTTTTTTCTTGAATGTTCTTCCTTGGAGTTACAGCTTGCTGAACTTCTTTCTTGGCTCAGCTCCCTACCTTTGGCTTCACAGAGTCCAATTCTGTCCACTTTTTCTCCCTCTGCTCAGGAGCTTCTGCTGAGGTTTGCTACCAGTCAGCCATCTTCTCACATTCGTCTTTTCCCTATTTTCTAATGCTGTCCACCCCTTTACATTTTTCCTCCTATGTCTCCCTTTTCAGTTTTCTCCTCTAGTTTGCTTTATCTCTCCCCATATCTGTTTATATTTCTGTCTATCTGCCTGTCTAAACCTATCTTTCTTTTTCACTTTCTCTGTTTGTATCTGTCTCACCAATTTCATTTTCCATCTCTATATCTCTTCCTCTCTTTCTGTCTGTCCATATTATGACCACAACAGCCACTTCAAAATCTTTGTGCCTTTAGCACCTGTGCCATCTCAGGGTTAGTGTCTGCTGATCTGCAGTTCCTTGGAAATGTTGAGATTTTCCTGGTTCTCCATTTACTGAGTAATTTTGGATTGTATTCTGCACATTTTGAACATTAAGTTATAGGGTTCCTGGCATTATTTAATCACTGTGCCAAACGTCAACATATTTTTGTTAGCAGGTAACTCACTCAGTTAGGGGTTGCAAGCTCCTACCTACCTCTGGTGGATCACTCCAGTCAGTCCCTTTCCAAACCTTTGCAGTACTATTCAGACCTGTTCTTTGTGTGCACTGCCCAGTGGGCACTCTGGGACCTGGGCCGGTCTACTGCTACTTTAGTTTGCAAAGCCTTTAACAGCCTTTGGTAAGCTGTTTGAGGTCCTACTTATACATGTACATCTCGAGGATGAACCCAGGAGCGCAAACACCATTGTATGAGAGTTTTGTTATCTTCCTCCTCTCTGCAGTCTCTACAACATTCCAATTCAGGGGTGACCCTTTCCCCTGGCCAGATAGGGCAGTGCAGGGATGGGTGGTGGCAGTAGTGCACTGTGGTGCTGTATATCCCACACAGTCTGCCTCCAGGGCCAAGCAGTGAGAGGATAAAGAAAAACAAAAGCCACCAGGATTCTCTCTCAGAACTATAGCTTCTTAGCTCAGAGAGAAAGTTCTCTTTTCTGAGTTCTAGGCTCCTGGCTCTCCCAGACAGCCATCACTGCCACTGAGGCAGTGGGAGAAAATGGAAAAGACCAAAAGCACAAACTCAAACAGAAAGACTGGGGCTGTGTGACAACAAGGAGCCCCCCTTTTTCTCTGTCCTCATCTGGTGCTCAGTGCTGTCTCTAAGTATCTCCTAGTCCAAGGGGATGCCTGAGAGAAGATAAATGAGAAACTAACAGTGAGTTAGTAGTTCTTCACTTTCTGATTTCTTTCTCCAGTTAGTTTGTCAGAGTCAGGGATTCTGCACCCTGAATAATGTTAACATTTATTTTTCAGGGTTTTCAGGCTCAGGTTTTGTAGTTGTATCCAGTGAGAGAGACATGGCAGAATGGGTTTATTCCAAATTTTCCTGAACTGTAACTCACTCCTGACAAAAAGAATTTGAAGGCTTTATTTCTGCATTCTTTAGTATGGAAAGGAGTCATGAGGTTTTGTTCTGAATCTAGACCTCAGAGGCCTGATGTGGTTCTAGTCACTGTTGGATGTCTGTCATCATCAGAATAACAAGTCTCTGCCAGCCTGCTGGAGGTGAAACACCAGGTGGGGCATGGTACCATCCCAGGCACCTGACCAGCCAGACCCATCCCAGCCAGCCCATCAGCTGACTAACATGTGACCAAAGCCACCCTTGAAAAGGTGAGCCAGGCTCAGATCACCAGAACAGCCCAGCAAACACATGAACTTAAAAGAATTAATACATTATTGGTGTTTCAAGCCACTGTATTTTGTGGTGTTTGTTAGATAGCATTAATGTTACAATAGAGTAGGGGTGGGTGGATGGATGGATGGATGGATAGATAGACAGATAAATAGAATAAACCGTATGCAGATATGAAGTCTGATAATTACTTTTGTGAACACATCATAGGGATTAATTTCTGTCTTCATTGAGCTGTTATGTATTAACATAAAATAGAATGTTGCTTTACTTCTGATTCATTTTCAATTCTCTTAAAATGTACTATCTTCTTTGCCTTGAGTAATTGCACTGACTTCTACCACCCTCTCCTGCCCATTGGTGGTATATCATAAATGTTATGCATGTATCACCCTGTATTAAAACCTCTTTAAGTGGAATCTAGTAGAGGAAAGACTTGGGATAAGTAAGGGAAAAGGCCCAAATTCAAAGCAGATTCCAACTGTATTCATAATATGCTTTCTAGTTTTTGGCAAGGGACTCCTCCTCAAAATGAAAGAAGTGGGTGATGTTTGTTCCTATTCCAGTTCTAATAACTTATGTTTCTGAATTGAATCCATCATTCAAATATTGAAACGGATCATCCAGGTGTTATAAGATGAAAGATTGGTGCCTATAATTTTTACTCTGACACACAAATAAATTAAAAAGAATCAATGAAGCAAAAGTGAGTTCTTCGTAAAGATCAATAAAATTGCTACATCGCTAGCTAGATTAACCAAGAAAAGAAGAGAAAGGATACACATTAGTTCAATCATAAAGGAAAAGAAGAAAACACAAGTGATACCACAGAAATACAAAGGACCATCCCAGACTACTAAGAACATCTCTATGCATACAAACTAGAATTCTAGAGAAAATGAGTAAATTTTTGGAAACACACAAAATGGCCCAAGCTTCAATCAGGAAGAAATAAAAATCCTGAACAGACTAATAATGAGTTGTGAGACTGAGTCAGTGATAGAACATCTCCCCAAAACAACCAGAAGCCCCAGTGTCAGATTCATAGCTGAATTCTTCTAGACATACAAAGAACGGACGCCTATCCTACTGAAACTATTCCATAACACTGAAGAGAGAATCCTCCCTAACTCATTTTGCAAAGCCAGCATCAACCCAATGTCAAAGCCAGGAAAGGATAAAACAACAACAATGACAAAAACTGAAGATACATCTACCCCATGAACATAAAAAAACTCTCAAGAAAATACCAACAAACTGAATCCAATAGCACATCAGAAAAATAATTCACCACAGTCAAGTAGGTTTTGTCAGGGATTGAAGGATGATTTGATATACACAAATCAATAAATGTGATTCACTACATTAACAGAATAAAAGCAAAAACTATGTATATGAGCATCTTAATATAGATGCAGAAAAAGCATATGATAAAATACAGTACCCCATCACAATAAAAACACTTAACAAACTAGGCATAGAAGGAACCTACCTTAAGATAATAAAAGCTATATATGGAAAACCCACAATAAAATTATATTAAATAGTGGAAAGTTAAAACTTTCTCCTGAGAACTGTAACAAGACAAGGCTTCTCACTTTTGCCACCTCCATTTAACATAGCACTGACAGTCCTAGCCAGAGGAATCAGGCAAAAGAAAGAAATAAATGGCATGTAAATAGAAGAAAAGGAGCTTAAGCTCTCCCTCTTTACAGATTATGTGATTATTTATTTATTTATTTATTTATTTTTGAGACACAGTCTCACTCTGCAACCCTTGGTAGAGTGCTGTGGTGTCACAGCTCAAAGCAACCTCAAACTCCTGGGCTTAAGTGATTCTCTTGCCTGAACCTCCCAAGTAGCTGGGACAACAGGTGCCCACCACAACACCTGGCTATCATTCAGGCTGGTCTCGAACTCCTAAGCTCAAACAATCTACCTGCATTAGCCTCCCAGAGTGCTAGGATCACAGGCATAAGCCACCACACACGGCATGATCTTATACCTAGAAAGCCCTAAAAAATCCTCCAAAAGACTCCTAGATTTGATGACTAAATTCAGGAACATCTGATGTTACAAAATTAGTATACACAAATTAGTCAAATTAGTACCATTTCTATACACTCATAATAGCAAAGCTGAGAATCACATCAATAACTCAATACCATTTAAAATAGCTGCGAAAACATTTCCACTCAGATCAGGAAAGGATCCTGATCCTTCATCCCTTAAGCAAGGATGCCCACTCTCTCCACTGCTATTGAACATAGTAATGAAAGTTCTTAACCATCATAGTCAGGCAACAGAAGGCAATCAAGGGTATCCAAATAGGGTCAGAGGAGATCAAAATCTCACTCTTCCCTGATGATATGATCCTATACCTGGAAAATCCCAGAGACTCAACTACAAAATTCTCATAAGTGATCAAAGAATACAGAAGCCTCTCAGAATACAAAATCAATACTTACAAATCAGTAGCTTTTATATGCCAACAATAGACAAGGTGAAAATATAGTCAATGACTCCATTCCTTCCAGTAGTGCTAAACAAAATTAAATGCCTGGGAATTTACCTAACAAAGGACGTGAAAGATTTCTATAAAGAGAACTATGAAACTCTGAGGAAAGAAATAGCTGAAGATGTTAACGAATAGAAAACATACCATGCTTATGGCTGGGAAGAATCAACATTGTTAAAATGTCCATACTACCCAAAGCAATCTACAGATTTAATGCCCGCTGTTGCCACTGCTTTAATGCAATCCCTATTAAAGCACCATTGTCATACTTTAAAGAGCTTGAAAAAATAGTGCTTCATTTTATATGGAATCAGAGGAAAAAACCTCAAATAGTAAATACATTGCTCAGAAATAAGAATAAATCAGGAGGTATCATGTTACCAGACTTCAGGCTATACTATATATCGATAGCGATCAAAACATCATGGTACTGGCACAAAAACAGAGCAGTAGATTTATGGAAGAGAATAGAGACCCAAGAGATGAACCCAGCTACTTATCATCATTTAATCTTCAACAAGCCTATCAAAAGTACTCAGTGGGGGAAAGACTCCATATTTAACAAATGGTGCCAGGTGAACTGTCTGGCGACCTGTAGAACACTGAAACTGGACCCTCACCTTTCACCATTAACAGAAATTGATTCTCACTGGATAAAAGATTTAAACTTAAGAGATGAAACCATAGGCTTGGCGCCTGTGGCTCAAGCGGCTAAGGCACCAGCCACATACACCTGAGCTGCCAGGCCCGCCAAACAACGACAGCTACAACCAAAAAGTAGCCGGGTGCTGTGGCAGGTGCCTGTAGTCCCAGCTACTTAGGAGGCTGAGGCAGGAGAGTCACTTGAGCCCAGGAGTTGGAGGTTGCTATGAGCTGTGATGCCATGGAAGTCTACCCAGGGCAAAAGCTTGAGGCTCTGTCTCAAAAAAAAAAAAAAAAAAAAAAAGGAGAGATGAAACTATAAAAATACTAGAAGAGAGTGTGAGGAAAACACTTTTAAAAATTGGCCTGGGAGAATATTTTATAAGGAATAAGGAGGACTCCCTGGGCAATTGAAGCAACACCAAAAATACATTACTGGGATCTGATCAAACTAAAAAGCTTTTGCACAGCCAAGAACACAGGAAGTAAAGCAAACAGACAACCTTCAGAATGGGAGAAGATTTTTGCAGGTTATGTTCCAACAAAGGTGTGATAACTAGAATCTACAGAGAACTCAAACTAATCAATAAGAAAAGAACAAATATCCACATTTCTATGCGGGCAAGAGACTTGAACAGAAACTTCTCTGATAAAGACAGGCACATGGCCTACAAACACATGAAAAAATGCTCATCATCTTTGATCATCAGAGAAATGCAAATCAAAATCACTTTGAGATATTATCTAACTAAGTAAGATTAGCCCACATCACAAAACCCCAAAACTACAGATGTTGGCATGGATTAGGAGAGAAGGGAACACTTCTGCACTGCTGGTGGGAATGCAATACAACCTTTTTGGGAAGAAGTTTGGAGAACACTCAAGGATCTAAAAGTAGACTTAACATTCAATCCTGCAATTTCTCTACTAGGCATATACCCAGTTGATCAAAAGTTATTTTACAACAAAGACATTTGCACCAGAATGTTTATTGCAGCCCAATTCATAATTGCCAAGATGTGAGAAAGGCCCAAGTGCCCATTGACCCATGATGGATCAACAAATTGTGGTATATGTACACCATGGAATACTATGCAGCCATAAAAAATATGGAGACTTCACATCTTTTATGTTTACCTAGATGGAGCTGGAACATATTCTTCTTAGTAAAGTATCTCAAGAATGGGAAAAAAGTATCCAATGTACATAATTCTACTATGAAATGAATATATAATCACATACACATTCATATGAATGGTAAAATATGCCTATAGTCTAGAAAATAAAAAAGAGGAGAGAGAGGGGAGGGGAGATATGGGAGGAGGAAGGGTATTTAGGGGGGACCTCACCTAATGTGCATGATGCAATGGTATACTTCAAAACTATTAAGAAAAAAGTATAATTGTGATGGATGTGTTACTTAGTTTAACGTAAGCATTTCACATTGTATATCAAATCAGTACACTGAACCCCACAAATGCATCACTGTACACAGTTATGATTTAATTAAAAAATAAAATAAAATATAAAAAGGTGGGAAAATTTTTTTTAAAAGTTAAGATACCTAGGAATATATTTTACCTTGGAGGTGAAATGTCTCTACATGGAGAATAACAAAACACTGATGAGAAAAATCACCGATGACACAAACAAATGGAAATACATACCATACTCATGGGTTGCAGAATCAGAATTGTTAAAGTGATAATATTGCCTAAAGTGACTTATAGATTCATTCCAATTCACATGCAAATACTAGCATCATTTTCACAGAATTAGAAACAATAATTGTAAATTTTATATGGTATCAAAAAGACCCCTAATATCCAAAGCAATACTAACCAAAAAGAAAAAATCTGGAGAAAAGCAAAGAACAGTACTTGACTTCAAATTATCCTATTAAGTTATATGACCAAAATAGCACAGTACTTGCAAGAATGTACACACACAGATCAGTGGAACAGAATAAAAAATTAAGAAATAAAACTGTATACTGACAACCAACTGATCTTTAACAAAGCAGACAAAAATGTACTCTGGGGAAAGATCTATTTATTAAATACTGGTAAGAAAATTATAGAACTATATGCAGAAGAAGGAAACTGGATCACTATTTTTCACTGTACACAAAAATTAACTCAAGATGGATTAAAAACTTAACTATAAGATATGATACCATAAAAATTCTAAGAAAAACTTTTCCGGATATTAGTCTGGGCAAAGAATTTATGACTAAGATCCCAGAACCAAATATAACAAGAACAACAACAAATAATAATAATAATAATAAATGAGACTTAATTAAATCAAAATTTTTCTGCATAGCAAAAGAAATAATCAACAGTGAATAGAGAATTTACAGAATGGGAGAAAATGTTCATAATCTATACATCTAACAAAAGACTAATATTCAAAATGTACAAGGAAGATAAACAACTCAGCAAGAAAAAAAAAGTGTGCAAAAGACATGAAGATACATTTTTCAAAATGAGGTATACAAATGACCAAGAAATATATGAAAAAATTCTCAATATCACTGATTATCAAGAAATGCAAATGAAAACCACAAGGAGTTGCCACCTTAATCCTTGTGAAACTCATGAAAAAATAGATATTGATGTGGATGTGTTGAAAGGAAATACTTAAATACAGTTGGTACAAATGTAAATTAGTACAACCTCTGCAGAACACAGTATGGAGACATCTCATAAAACTAAAAGCAGACCTACCATTCAATCCAGCAATTCCACTACTGGATATCTACCCATAGGAAAAGAAGCCATTATATCAAAAAGACATCCACTCTCACATGTTTACTGCAGTACAATTCTCAATTTTAAAGGTATAGAACCAATCTAAGTGTTCATCATCTGATGAGTGGATAGATAAAATGTGGAGATATTTATACACATATGTGTGTATATACACAGTGGAATACTCCTTGGCCATTAAAAAGAATGAAGTAATGGTTTTGGCAGCAACTTGGGTGGAAGGCATTATCCTAAGTGAAGTATCTCAGGTAAAACTAATACCATATGCACTAAGTTAAAAGTGGGGGTGGCACCTGTGGCTCAAAGCAATAGGGCACCGACCCCATATACCAGAGGGGGCGGGTTCAAACCCGGCCCCAGCCAAAAATCTGCAAAAAAAGTGGAAGCTAAATAAGCGGTGACTTGGCTACACAAAGTAACGTAAGGGACTCTGGAGACTCTTATGGTAAGGGATAGAAGGAGGAGGAAGGGTCAAAAACTATGTATCAGGTACAATGTACACTATTCCTGTGATGAGTACAGTAAAAGCCCTGACTTCACCACTATACAATTCATCCTATGTAACAAAAAACCTACTTGTACTTCCTAAATCTAATGAAATAAAATAATTAAATTACATTAAGTCAACACACACACAAAATAAAATAACCCATCTATGACTCAGTTTTAGCTGATTGGTTCCTTGGAGAATTTGAGAATACTGCCAAATTCTTTTTTTTTTTTTTTTTTTTGTATTTTTATTTTGTAATTATTTTTTATTAAATCATAACTTTTTACATTGATGCATTTATGGGGTTCAGGGTATTGCTTCAATATACGATGTGAAATGTTTACATTGAACTAAGTAACACATCCATTACAATTATACTCATTTCTTAATAGTTTTGAAACGTACCATTGGATCATGCCTATTAGTGAGGTCCCCCCAAACACCCTCCTTCCTCTCACACTCCCCTCCCCCCTCTTCTCTTCCCTTCTACATTCTGGACTATAGTTATGTTTTGCCATTCATATGTAGGTGATTATATATTGATTTCATAGTAGTATTGAGTACATTGGATACATTTTTTTTCCATTCTTGAGATACTTTACTAAGAAGAATATGTTCCAGCACCATCCAGGTAAACATAAAAGATGAGAAGTCTCCATCTTTTATGGCTGCATAGTATTCCATGGTGTACATATACCACAATTTGTTAATCCATTCATGGGTTGATGGGCACTTGGGCTGTTACCATGTCTTGGCTATTATGAATTGGGCTGCAATAAACATTCTGGTGCAAATGTCTTTGTTGTAAAATAACTTTTGATCATCTGGGTATATACCTCATAGAGGAATTGCAGCATTGAACAGTAGGTCTACTTTTAGATCCTTGAGTGTTCTCCAAACTTCTTGCCAAAAAGGTTGTATTAGCTTCCATTCCCACCAGCAGTGCAGAAGTGTTCCCTTCTCTCAGCATCCACACCAACATCTGTAGTTTTGGGGTTTTGTGATGTGGGCTAATTTTACTGGAGTTAGATGATATCTCAAAGTGGTTTTAATTTGCATTTCTCTGATGATTAAGGATGATGAGTATTTTTTCATGTGTTTGTAGGCCATGTGCCTGTCTTCATCGAGAAGTTTCTGTTCAAGTCTCTTGCCCACATAGAAAAGGGTTTATTTATTCTTTTCTTATTAATTAGATTGAGTTCTCTGTAGATTCTAGTTATCAGACCTTTGTCAGAAGCATAATCTGCAAAAATCTTCTCCCATTGTGAAGGTTATCCGTTTGCCCAAATTCTTGATTTTTTTTTTTCAAGAGAAGCCAGGAGCTAGTTGAAAGATTATGGTTTTCAAAGTTGTGTGATAATTTTTGAATAATAAAAAGTGCATATGTTGAAAATCATACCTAAATTCACCTAACAGATTACTGGTTTGCATCCTCTATATGGATAGCTCTGTCATTGATTCTTTCTTGCTTCTGGGATTTACACAAGCTATTCTTAATTGTGTTTGGCACCATGTCCTGCACATAAATACATGTACATTTTTAATCAATTAGTTGCATGGCCATCTCCATTTATAGTTAAATTTCTTCACTATTATTCAAATGTAATGTTTGGCAAACCATTTTTGGTTCCATTCTTAGATTAGTTTCTGCTAGATGTCTGCTATTGGTGTTTTCCAGCTGTTGAGTGTTGCTATTCTTAGCATAGTGCTTTAAGGTTTTTCTTTTCCAAAATATTCTGCATTCATTCTGCTTGTTTCAGACATTGCAGACATTGGTCATCACACTCTTTGAACTGTCTCATCACTTTTGTTTTCTGGCACTACTCTTTTCTGCAACATAGCACTCTCAGTGTATGGAAAATGGTGTCACTGTCGAAAGACTAGGCCAAGATTGCTTTTCTCCATCAGATCATCTTCCTTAAACTATACAGAATAATATGTGAAGATAATGGTGAAGATCATTGTTTCTGAGGTTGAGCTCATTTTTTCACTGCAAGTAATTGCAAAAGGCACTGGGAGCATACCTGTGGGCCTGGCATAGAGGAAAAAAGACAAGTAAAATATAATCTTTTATTTCAAAGCAAGTAAAAAAAAAACGGCAATAGTACTATGCAATATATAGATAAGAAAAGGAATCATGTCATTAATCTCCTATACTAAAAACTATCCACTGTTTTCTAAAATATATTCATATATTTTAAAAATCAATGCAGAAGTGCCTGCCTTACTCAGGGCATATAAACCCTGAATAAGCATTTTTAAAATACATATGAAATGTATTTAAATACATACAAATACATTTCATATATATTCCTAAATTCAAAATGAAGACATCAGATTTGTCATATGAAAATTTGGTTGACCTGAGTTCATAATGGTTTATCTATACCTTTCCTATGGATAAAATGTTTGAGCTCCTCAAAGCAAAAACATTTCTATTCCCTTCATTAGGAATTGAGACTAATTATACTTAATCTAAAGGATGATTACAATGTTTTTCAGATAGTACATAAAAACCATAACCACCCTCCTGAACCTGAATAGCAGTTACAGTCTCTGAAAGTTCACTTGTGCAAAGAATAAAAATATCAAAACATATATCCTCGTTCAAGCACCAAATGTGAAAGTTTTATTGTGACTTTTAATTCTTTTTTTTGCTATTAGTTCTGAGAGAGATTACCATTTATGAGTCAATCTGGCAATGAAAATTCCCTATTTAACAAATGGTGCTGGGTGAACTGGCTGGCAACCTGCAGAAGATTGAAACTAGACCCACACCTTTCACCATTAACTAAGATAGACTCTCACTGGATTAAAGATTTAAACTTAAGACATGAAACTATAAAAATACT